>SNQJ01S0056877.1:0-43740 GCA_010110895.2 Picea sitchensis
TTCCCCCTCATGAAATCACTTATTTATACTTAATAGCGGGTTGGCATACCCTCCATACTCTCATACCCCCTCACTTTCCCAACTCGCCAACTCGATACTCGAACACCTACAAACACTCTCTCTCACCTCACCCTACGTCACCCCCTAACATCCAACATCTACACTTTTCCCCCTCCCTAAATACCCTTTCCCCCTCTCTCGTTTTCCCTCCCACACTTAATACATTTCACATCCAAACATTTTTTACCATTATTTTAATCTTTCACTTTTAAACTTTATGTATTATTTTAATCAATCACCTTTAATCTTATGCCATATGCCAAACATTCCTTGGATGACATGGAAACTTGATTAAGCCTATGGAGGAATGTCATGTGGCATCCAATAAAATCCTTACACATGGAAATATATTAATGGTTGGACGAAATTTAATCCAAGGGCCCAGATTTGTCCACGAATTTGGATCAATGGTGGTTGATTCACGATCTTCCAGAGGCCATAACTTGAGCTCCAACCGTCAGAATCGCACAAACATTATACCATTGGAAAGGTATTTCAATGTAGAATATTATGGTATAGGTTTAAAAGGATGAATGTTGCTAAATTTTTCCCATAAATTAAAATATCAGTCAGTTGCAGTTTTGATGGGCATGTGTGACAACTCAACTTCACGAGCTCATATCTTGAGATCCAGGCAACGGATTTGGGAAAATTTTATATAGTTGGAAAGATAATACGATGAAGATAACATATGAAATGATTTCAGTGACTAAAGGTTTATTATAATTCCCATATAATTAAAACATAGTAATCCTCTTTTAAAGAGAAAATAATTGAATTTAAAAAAAAAAAAAAAAAGTTTAATAAAAACTTTTATTAGAAAAGGAGAGGGACCCACTTTCAATATAATTATATTAATGATGTGAATTCATTAATGAGGAATTAATGAAGCATTAATTAAAGGAAATGTTTCAAGAAGAAACTTGTACGAAAATTTCTAGAATGGAGAAACCCTAACTACTCAAGTAGTTAGAAAATCCCTCCTTAAAAAGAGAAGTCATGATTCATAAAAGGAAGGGATAATCAATATAGTCAAAGGGGCAGGGAAGAATATCAGAGGAATAAGAAGGTACAACCATGGATACACAATCAAGCTTCTGATCAAAAGAAATAAATCTCCATCTTCTCCATTATATATATATACATTCTTCTACACCACTTCTCATAGTTTTTTGCTCGAATCTCAAAGTTGGGCACAAGGCTGAGTTGTTGAATGTTATTATTATATTCTTCTAAGATCTTTTCTTATATGATCATGGAGTATTTGCAACCACCTATATGGTTGAAAAATATTTTGTAACAAAGAACATATTTTATAAATAAAACTCCATAAAGAATTGCTTCGGGGTTGATCTCGATTGTGCTTTGTAACCATGTTTTCACAATATAAAGTATTTGAGGTGGACCTATTAAATTCTCTCTTGATATTGTTTGTAGTACTCTATTAAAATTATTTGAGATGATCAAATCATTCTCTCTTATGAAGAAGATATCGATGTATTTATATATTGTTAAGAAGATCGTGTGTGATGTTGATCACAATTTAATTCAGATGCTGAAGCCCTCTTTCAATATTTTCTTTTGCTACACATAAATATTGTAATCAAGTTATTGAAGAACCAATTTATTTCATAATATAAAGAAATAAAGATTTATGGTTTGTTGCCTAGCACTCTCCTAATCAAAGATATCACAAATATATATTTTAGTCCAAGAGGAGTACCACCTCTATAAAAACGAAGGGGGGATAATGTCCTCGTGAGGTTTTCATTTCGGTCCTGACGGATTCAAGCATCAACATTTTTGGCGACCATACTGAGGAATGATTTGTTTTCAAGAGATATGATACCTTTTGGATCATATATTATTGTAAGACTAAAAGTAGTATGGTTGTAGTTTGAGAGAAAATTTAGAGATTGATTCAAGATGAATTGGGTTTTGGAGAACCTTGTTCAAAGAACATTGAATGTCCTTGAAGGTTTATTGTTGAAATTTCAGTCAAAAAACAGTTGTGACAAACTTTATGGAATCATAAAACCACCAAATATTTGGGAGGATGATCTCCCTCGCAACTCCATTCTCAAAATTCAAGATCTTGAATAAATATGCCCTGGTGACTTCACTAAAAAGATCTAAGAATTTCAAGAAGACGTATATGAAGACTCCTCTGAGGAATTTTTCTCATGCTATCAAGCTATTTCACGTCCTCCATCAATAGAATTTGTTCAAGGAACAATAAAAGGAGAAGGTATCCAAATAAAGAAAAGGTTGCACAGAAGCCCACTCAGTTTGCAAGGAGAATTTCACCCCTTGCCAGATATTTCCATGGACAAATTCTTGACATTCTACAGGAATGTTTCAGAAGATGCAAATAAACATTTGATTAAATTTGACAGTGCTTGTGAAATTTTTAATGTGGCTCAAAATGATGTTGCATGCCGGTTATTTATCTTGACTTTAAAATAAGATGCTCGTGAATGGTTTTATTCATTGCTTCCCGGAACCATCACTAGTTGGGATGTACTAGAAAATTTGTTTGTCGAAAGATATTTCTCAAGAAAAGATCCATATTCTTTTTTCTCCAAGTTGGTTGAAATCGGGATGAACAAAGAAGAAACAGTTAAAGATTTTTCTTTCAGATCTATGAAAGTTCTTCATGAGATTCCTTAAGAAATGTTTCCAAACGTTGTCATTATTTTCAGTTGTTACGAAAGTATTTTTCCCACAAATTTCAGATTTCTCTTGAGGCAAGAAGGAAAAAATAGCTGGAAAGAATTAATGCAGTGAGCTCAACTCATTGAAACATTTGTTCTTGAAACCGGTGTCAACATATTACACCCCCCAAAATTTATCCAAGACAACGGAGGAATGAATTTAGAAGAAAACTTTGAGGAAATAAATGATTTTTTTTTTTTTAGATCCTGATATTGAAATAGAAAATGAAAATACTAAATTTTCAATCCAAGAAGAACATCATCCTCTGTATGATTCATGGGAGGTAAATTTCAACCTTTCATGTGCTCAATTTGAGAATTATGATTATAGCGAAATCAATGATGAACATGAGGACTTAATTCAATTTGAAAAGATTGTAGCAAAGTCTCAAATAATGCAACCAATGTACATCAAGCCACAACAACAATGTTTACATCAGAGGGATAGAAATCATCACTTTACATCAGATTTGTATTATGTTGATTGTTTCCCTGAAGTAGAGTTTCATGACGAAAGAATTTTCCAAGCATCAAAGGAAAGACATTTGCAGCAAGAGGAATCATGGATGATATGTTTTATTTCCGAAGATCATGAAGTTATTGATGAACAACAAAATATGGCCTTACATTTCCCCACAAAAGTTCACCAACATTTCACCATTGCAACCTCACTATGGAGACATGATCATTTGACAAAGGAAGAATTCCTTCAAGGAATTGATGTTGAATTAGAAATCTTAGATGTGGTTGATGATAAAGAAAAAGATGAAATTATTCTCATATTGGAAACTCCTTATCCAATCAAAGAACACAATATTCTTGACCAAATAAAAGTTGATTTAATTGAATGATGGTTCCAAAGAATTGTTGGTCAAGAAATACAATTATATTTCAAGCACATATTGCTCGGTATCATCACAATATACTTTGGGCATGGTTTTTATCATTTGGTAGCGGCCTCAACATATTGCCCAATTCAGGAGCTCATTCTACAAGTTAGATGGATTCTTGAATGGCTCCATTGGAAATATTCCTACACCTAAGGTGCCCCTTTTTTTCAAGTAAGTTAGGGCAGGTAGATCATATATGTATATATTTTTGTTCAATGTTGCACAATAATGCAGTCAAACTCGAAGGCAAATCCATGAAAAAAGAAGAGTTACACGAATTTATTTTGAAGATGACTCCATAGCCCAACGGAGAAGGTAACTGGTATTGAGATTTTGGTGTTGTCAGAAACCCATAGGGGGTCACTATCCCACAGTTGGAATCATTTGTTGACCAAACTTTGGTCATCTATATTTTCCCACTCTTGGATTAAAAAATGATACCAGAAGATGAAAGTTTTTGAACTATTATAAGTTCGTTATGTGGTCTCCAGTCTCATCTTCGTCATGCATTTATTGGATCGAAAATTCGAGTTCTTATGCTCAAGATATCTAGGTTTAAAGTTTGAAGAAGAAACATGGAATAAAGATAATATTTTGGAAGAGATTTTAAATCTTTTTGGAATCAAAACCCTTGAAAATCTTCTTGTGTTGGGTTTGAAACCCATAAAAAATCTTCATGGTATTTCTCATGGGCACATGTCATTTTTCTCTCTTCCCTCACCCCTCATATCCCATAATTATTTTTTGTTCAAGTTATGGCGATCGTTCGGAGTCGAAGTAACTGTCGCACCTCTCCCCTTCATCCCCTCACATATGTCCCCAACAAACTCACCTCACCTCCTCATTTTCCTCACTCCCCAACCCTTCTCCACTCCCCACATTTCCCACCCCCTCACTTCCGCTCCCTACAAAATTCCCCTCCTAAAATACCCCACCTTTCCCCTCACGAAATCACTTATTTATAATTAATGGTGGGTTGGAAAACCCTCCATACTCTCATACCCCCTCACTTTCCCAACCCTCCAACTCGATACTCCGACACCTACAAACACTCCCCTCTCACCTCACCCTACGTCACCCCCTCACCTCCACCATATACACTTCTCCCCCTCCCTAACTACCCTTTCCCCCTCTCTCGTTCACCCTCCCACACTTAATACATTTCATATACAAACAATTTTTACTATTATTTTAATCTTTCACTTTTAAACTTTATGTATTATTTTAATAAAACACCTTTAATCTTATGCCATATGTGAAACATTCCTTGGATGACATGGAAACTTGATTAATCCTATGAAGGAATGCCATGTCACATCCAATAAGAGCCTTACACATGGAAATATATTAATCAAAGGGCCCAAATTTGTCCAAGGGCCCATATTTGTCCACAAAATTTAATCCAAGGGCCCATATTTGTCCATGAACTTTGATTAATGGTGGCTGAGTCACGATCTTGCAGAGGCCATAACTTGAGCTCCGGGTGTCGGAATCACACAAACTTTATACCGTTGGAAATTTATTTCAACGTAGAATACGGTGGTATATGTTTAAAAGGATGAAGGTTGCTAAATTTTCCCCAGAAATTAAAATATCAGTCAGCTATAGTTTTGATGGGCATGTGTGACAACTCAACTTCACGAGCTCATATCTTGAGATCTAGGCGAGGGATTTGGAAACATTTTATATAGTTGGAAATATAATATGATGAAGGTCACATCTGAAATAATTTAAATGGCTAAAAGGTTTATTATCATTCCTAGAGAATTAAAACACAATCATCCTCTTTTAAAGAGAAATTAATTGAATTTAAAAAAAAAAGTTTAATAAAAACTTTTATTAAAAAAGGAGAGGGACTCACTTTCAATATACTTATATTAATGATGTGAATTCATTAATGAGTAATTAATGAGGCATTAATTAAATTAAATGTTTCGAGAAGAAACTTGTACGAAATTTCTAGAAGCGATAAACCCTAACTACTCAAGTAGTTAGAAAATCCATCCTTAAAAAGAGAAGACAAGCTTCATCAAAGGAAGGGAGAATCAATATTGTCAAAGGGGTAGGTTGTTAGCGCTAGAAGTCAACTCAATACTGCTAATGAATTAAGCCTAGCACACCTTGTTTTTTAAATGTTTTAAATAAAATAGTTTTAGAGAGGTAGAGGGATCACACTCTTGATCTCAATGTAGTTACATGAATGAGCCATTAGAACCACTTCCCTATGTGCAACAAATCAGGTAAACAAAACCTCAGTTGGAGTAAAAAGAGTATTATGTATGATTAAGGAGAATTAATGAAAAAAAACTGACAATCATCAAATAACATATGTTCTTTAATATATTTGACCAGTAGAAGAATAAACCTACACTCGAAAATCATTTCTAAANTGTTTGCAGTACTCTATTAAAATTATTTGAGATGATCAAATCATTCTCTCTTATGAAGAAGATATCGATGTATTTATATATTGTTAAGAATATCGTGTGTGATGCTGATCACAATTTAATTCAGATGTTGAAGCCCTCTTTCAATATTTTCTTTTGTTGCACATAAAGATTGTAATCAAGTTATTGAAGAACCAGTTTATTTCATAATATAAAGAAATAAAGATTTATGGTTTGTTGCCTAGCACTCTCCTAATCAAAGATATCACAGATATATATTTTAGTCCAAGAGGAGTACCACCTCTCTAAAAACGAAGGGGGGATAGTGTCCTCGTGAGGTTTTCATTTCAGTCCTGATGGATTCAAGCATCAACATTTTTGGCGACCATACTGGGGAACAATTTGTTTTCAAGAGATATGATACCTTTTGGATCATATATTATTGTAAGACTAAAAGCAGTATGGTTCTAGTTTGAGAGAAAATTTAGAGGTTGATTCAAGATGAATTGGGTTTTGGAGAACCTTGTTCAAAGAACATTGAATTTCCTTGAAGGTTTATTGTTGAAATTTCAGTCAAAAAACAGTTGTGACAAACTTTAAGGAATCATAAAACCATCAAAGATTTGGGAGGATGATTTCCCTGGCAACTCCATTCTCAAAATTCAAGATCTTAAATAAATATGCCCTGGTGACTTCACTAAAAGGATCTAAGAATTTCAAGAAGATGTATATGAAGACTCCTCTGAGGAATTTTTCTCATGCTATCAAGCTATTTCACTTCCTCCATCAATAGAATTTGTTCAAGGAACAGTAAAAGGAGAAGGTATCCAAAGAAAGAAAAGGTTGCACAGAACCCCACTCAGTTTGCAAGGAGAATTTTACCCCTTGTCAGATATTTCCATGGACAAATTCTTGACATTCTACAGGAATGTTTCAGAAGATGCAAATAAACATTTGATTAAATTTGACAGTGCTTGTGAAATTTTTAATGTGGCTCAAAATGATGTTGCATGTCGGTTATTTATCTTGACTTTAAAATAAGATGTTCGTGAATGGTTTTATTCATTGCTTCTCGAAACCATCACTAGTTGGGATGTACTAGAAAATTTGTTTGTCGAAAGATATTTCTCAAGAAAAGATCCATATTCTTTTTTCTCCAAGTTGGTTTAAATCGGGATGAACAAAGAAGAAATAGTTAAAGATTTTTCTTTCATATCTATGAAAGTTCTTCATGAGATTCCTCAAGAAATGTTTCCAAACATTGTCATTATTTTCAGTTGTTACGAAAGTATTTTTCCCACAAATTTCAGATTTCTCTTGAGGCAAGAAGGAAAAAATAGATGGAAAGAATTAATGCAGTGAGCTCAACTCATTGAAACATTTGTTCTTGAAACCGGTGCCAACATATTACACCCCCCAAAATTTATCCAAGACAACGGAGGAATGAATTTGGAAGAAAACTTTGAGGAAATAAATGATTTTTTTTTTAGATCCTGATATTGAAATAGAAAATGAAAATACTAAATTTTCAATCCAAGAAGAACATCATCCTCTGTATGATTCATGGGAGGTAAATTTCAACCATTCAAGTGCTCAATTTGAGAATTATGATTATAGCGAAATCAATGATGAACATGAGGACTTAATTCAATTTGAAAAGATTGTAGCAAAGTCTCAAATAATGAAACTAATGTACATCAAGCCACAACAACAATGTTTACATCGGAGGGATATAAATCATCACTTTACATCATATTTGTATTATGTTGATTGTTTTTCTGAAGAAGAGTTTCATGAAGAAAACATTTTCCAAGCATCAAAGGAAAGACATTTGTAGCAAGAGGAATCATGGATGATATGTTTTATTTCCGAAGATCATGAAGTTATTGATGAACAACAAAATATGGCCTTACATTTCCCCACAAAGGTTCACCAACATTTCACCATTGCAACCTCACTACGGAGACATGATCATTTGACAAAGGAAGAATTCCTTCAAGGAATTGATGTTGAATCATAAATCTTAGATGTGGTTGATGATAAGGAAAAAGATGAAATTATTCTCATATTGGAAACTCCTTATCCAATCAAAGAACACAATATTCTTGACCAAATAAAAGTTGATTTAATTGAATGATGGTTCCAAAAAATTGTTGCTCAGTATCATCACAATATACTTTGGGCATGGTTTTTATCATTTGGTAGCGGCCTCAACATATTGCCCAATTCAGGAGCTCATTCTACAAGTTAGATGGATGCTTGAATGGCTCCATTGGAAATATTCCTACACCTAAGGTGCCCCTTTTTTTCAAGTAAGTTAGGGCAGGTAGATCATATATGTATATATTTTTGTTCAATGTTGCACAATAACGTAGTCAAACTCGAAGGCAAATCCATGAAAAAAGAAGAGTTACATGAATTTATTTTGAAGACGACTCCATATCCCAATGGAGAAGGTAACTGGTATTGAGATTTTGGTGTTGTCAGCAACCCATAGGGGGTCACTATCCCACAGTTGGAGTCATTTGTTGACCAAACTTTGGTCATCTATATTTTCCCACTCTTGGATTAAAAAATGATACCAAAAGATGAAATTTTTTGAACTATTATAAGTTCGTTATGTGGTCCCCAGTCTCATCTTCGTCATACATTTCTCGGATTGGAAATTCGAGTTCTTATGCTCAAGATATCTAGGTTTAAAGTTTGAAGAAGAAACATGGAATAAAGATAATATTTTGGAAGAGCTTTTAAATCTTTTTGGAATCAAAACCCTTGAAAATCGTCTTTTGTTGGGTTTGAAACCCATAAAAAATCTTCATGGTATTTCTCATGGGCACATGTCATTTTTCTCTGTTCCCTCACCCCTCATATCCCATAATTATTTTTTATTCAAGTTATGGCGGTCATTCGGAGTCGACGTAACTGTCTCACCTCTCCCCTTCATCCCCTCACATCCATCCCCGACAAACTCACCTCACCTCCTCATTTTCCTCACTCCCCACATTTCCCACCCCCTCACTTCCACTCCCTACAAAATTCCCCTCCTAAAATACCCCACCTTTCCCCTCACGAAATCACTTCTTTATAATTAATGGTGGGTTGGAAAACCCTCCATACTCTCATACCCCCTCACTTTCCCAACCCTCCAACTTGATACTCCGACACCTACAAACACTCCCCTCTCACCTCACCCAACGTCACCCCCTCACCTCCACCATATACACTTCTCCCCCTCCCTAACTACCCTTTCCCCCTCTCTCGTTCACCCTCCCACACTTAATACATTTCATATCCAAACAGTTTTTACTATTATTTTAATCTTTCACTTTTAAACTTTATGTATTATTTTACTCAAACACCTTTAATCTTATGCCATATGTGAAACATTCCTTGAATGACATGGAAACTTGATTAATCCTATGGAGGAATGCCATGTTGCATCCAATAAGAGCCTTACACATGGAAAAATAATCCAAGGGCCCAAATTTGTCCAAGGGCCCATATTTGTCCATGAACTTTGATCAATGGTGGCCGAGTCACGATCTTGCAGAGGCCATAACTTGAGCTCCGGGTGTCGAAATCACACAAACTTTATACCATTGGAAATTTATTTCGACATAGAATACGGTGGTATATGTTTAAAAGGATGAAGGTTGCTAAATTTTCCCCAGAAATTAAAATATCAGTCAGCTGCAGTTTTGATGGGCATGTGTGACAACTCAACTTCATGAGCCCATATCTTGAGATCTAGGTGACGGATTTGGAAACATTTTATATAGTTGGAAAGATAATATGATGAAGATCACATCTGAAATAATTTAAATGGCTAAAAGGTTTATTATAATTCCTAGAGAATTAAAACACAATCATCCTCTTTTAAAGAGAAATTAATTGAATTTAAAAAAAAAAGTTTAATAAAAACTTTTATTGAAAAAGGAGAGGGACTCACTTTCAATATACTTATATTAATGATGTCAATTCATTAATGAGTAATTAATGAGGCATTAATTAAATTAAATGTTTCAAGAAGAAACTTGTACGAAATTTTCTAGAAGCGATAAACCCTAACTACTCAAGTAGTTAGAAAATCCATCCTTAAAAAGAGAAGACAAGCTTCATCAAAGGAAGGGAGAATCAATATTGTCAAAGGGGCAGGTTGTTAGTGCTAGAAGTCAACTCAATACTGCTAATGAATTAAGCCTAGCACACCTTGTTTTTAAATGTTTTAAATAAAATAGTTTTAGAGAGGTAGAGGGATCACACTCTTGATCTCAATGTAGTTACATGAATGTGCTATTAGAACCACTTCCCTATGTGCAACAGATCAGGTAAAAAAAACCTCAGTTGTTGTAAAAAGAGTATTATGTATGATTAAGGAGAATTAATGAAAAAAAACTGACAATCATCAAATAACATATGTTCTTTAATATATTTGACCAGTAGAAGAATAAACCTACACTCGAAAATCATTTCTAAATAAGATTTAAAAGACTCAAACACACATGTGGCAAAGATTGCACTATAAAAAACAGAGAAATATTTCCAGCACATACATACAGTCACATGAGCATATAACAGTAATGATATGTTCAAGATGAGGAAATAGAAGTGATAAACAAAGATGAGAGATACACACCAGCCATCAGCTTCATTAACAGTTGAAATTTTTACATAGGTAGGATGGATCAAAATAGTCTTATAAATAAAACCTTTAAGCCAAAACAGGGATCCAACCCATTATTTTCTACTTCATCCAATATATAGTGTTTTGAATTGGTTACATGCATTTATGGTCAACCTGATAGTCAGGGACACATCAAATCTAATCCCTTCAAGTTCTTAAGGTGAATTTATGTCTCTATCTACTGATATACAAAATAATAAATTGTTTGCAAAACAATCCTATAATAAAGGAAACAACCTTGCATAGAAAAAGTTGTTTGGTTGAATTGCTTTCCACCTGGATGATTACGCTGCATCTTCGTCTTTATCCTTCCAATCTCTTCTTGATCTTCAACGATCCACTCAAATCAAGACTTTGACAACTCAACAATGATAATTGATCTGTAGAATCATCGTATCCCAAGATAGACTGTAGATCCACAAAAATGGTATCTAACTCCATCTAATGATCCATAAAGTATTTACCTTGTTTACAGCCTTTTTCCATTATGAAAATATGAATCTGTGTAATATATGATACACAATCGATTGCTACAGGTGTTCATGTAGCCCTAATATTTTCATGTGTATGAGACTGTGGGAACTTCATATAGCACCATACAAAAAACCATTTTCGATCCTTTTTAACACCTTTCCTCACCCAGGTTACAGTCACTCAAAAAAAAGGAGGAATGGTCTCTTAATACAAGGAAACAAAAAGGTTCTTCCTTTATCAATCATCTTTAGTCAAAATTTAGGGTTTTCATTGAAGGTGAAATTCTCAAATTGCGAATTCTCCTTGAAAAACTAATGTAGTTTCTTCTGCCAACAAATTTGAATTGTTCCTTCTTGTATTCTTGGTTTGAGAATGAGTTTGTATTCTCTTAGTCTTATCCCCTTTAGATCTTATCGTAGGGTTTGGTCCTCTCTTATTCTTTTTACT
Organism: Picea sitchensis; assembly: GCA_010110895.2. Classification (NCBI taxonomy): domain Eukaryota; kingdom Viridiplantae; phylum Streptophyta; class Pinopsida; order Pinales; family Pinaceae; genus Picea; species Picea sitchensis. The sequence goes on from SNQJ01S0056877.1 coordinate 11,657, forward strand.
TTGTTTTCTTGCAAAAGCTATGTTTTTTCTCGTAAGAGTCTTTGTATTTGTTGTCAGACCTCCCTTCTTATACTTATTCCTCTCAAGCTTGGTTACATGATTTTTCTTGCTTGTTGATGGCTCCTCTTTTGGGTTTGAATATTCTTCATCAGTAATGATAACCTTATCTTTAATGGTAGGGTTATACATTGCTTTAGATTTCAACTTGAATTTATTTCGAGGCCTAGTGTTTCTTTTTCTCACCAAAATTTTATATCTAGAAGCATCGTCTTCAGAGGAGCTTGAGATAGGAGGAATGATCTTTGGGGAATGATATTTAGGTTGTACAAGGTCTAAAAATTCTTTTGTTGTCTTAGGTTTTTGATCTTCCTTCAATACCCTAGGTTTTACCAACCTTTTGGTCCTTCTAGAATAAGTCTTTTGGGCATATGGAAATGGATGCTTACCTCCACCTAGGATATGAGAAGACCCTCTGTCTTCTTGGAGGATGGTTGGAGTAGATTCCGCTATCTCTCCTGAAACCTTTAATCATGCTTCTGTTTTACCCTTCTTTGGAATTAATGGTTGACTTGCACTGGGTGAAGCTTCTTGATTAGGCTCAACAACTTTATTATGTAACTATGTGGCAGGAGGAGGTACTTATTTCTCAAACCCTGACTAGATCAAGAATTGATCCCATGTCCTCTGTAATTTTCCCAAATCATCTTTAATAAGTATCTTAATCAATCCCTGATGATAAATTCCATGAGGAGGGGTCTTAGGGTTTGCATGAATTTTCATGGACATCTTATTTAGATATGTTAATAAGTAATTTGGTAGACTCATTATTTTGATTCCTGACATATGAAGAAGGAAATGGAGATGAAACAAAAACACAGTGGAATAGCACCCTTCACATGTGATGTGTCGTTTAAGCATAAGCAAGGCCTCCATCCATTCATCAAAAATCCAATACCTAGGAATACCCTTGTCCCAATTGGGATCTCTATGTTTAGGTTTCAAGAACTCATTATATCCCCTCATGTAATCAATTTGTTTTTGAACCACTTTTCTCCATTAGTAGGGAGGTTACAAGCTGCTGCTATGGATTCTTTTGTAACTTGCATAACTAGGTTTTCAATTCAGGCCCTCTGTCCATTAAAACTTTCAGCAAACGCCCGAGCTACAACATAGTGATAACCATCTAACTTGGTGCAGTACAAATACCAACCAGCTTGAGAAAATATGAGTCTGTTGTCTTCATATGCTTCCATAATCTCGGGCCCTTAAGGCTCTTTCCTTTTGACGTGTCCACCTTTACCCATATCAATTTTCACAACCAAAAGGATGGAATATTTACTACAGAAAAAGGATATGCCTACAGTGTCGAGAAGGATAGGGGATTTGTTGGATCTATGGATGAAAATTCAAATTCAACCATGTTTGCAGTGTGAAACTATAGTAACGAAATAATGCAGTAGATTTAAAAGAACTTTCTTTTGAATTAAATTTATTCCTGTGACATCTTGGACAAGAGACACGTACATGTGAAAATATCCCACCTTTGCATGTTATGACTGATGATTGGGTACCTGATAACTTCCTTGAATATTTCATCCAACTAGGTAGGACGATCCACTTCCTCAAATTCATTCCAACAATCTGTGAGATGATCAAAGAGGGATAGGTGGAAGTTCCTGTAGCGCCTTGCATAAACTTGTCCTTTGGCATGTTTGAAAAGAAAACAACTTGAAATTCACTATCTAACTTAGTAATCATGAAACAGAAACTAAGACATGACATACGACCTTTGATGAAAGGATTTGACACTTTGAATGACGACATATGACATTCTTACAAACATATGAATAAGTAATCCTATCCCCCTTAATAAGACTAAGTACCCCTCATTTTTCTCAACATAAATACAAATTTTACCCCCTTAATAAGCTTTTGCACCCTTAATCAAACTAGTGATTTGGATTTATAGGTTACAGAATTTTTTTAAAATGGAGAACTAAGAGATGAGAGATGAGACTTAGCGGAACAAAATAGTTGATAAAAATGGCTCCATGGGGGATGGAGTTCTCCCTGTGGAACTCCAATAACTTTTAGTAGACCTATTCCTTATGTTCCTTCAAGCTATCTGCCATGTTATTCTGCAGAGAGTAATTATTTCAACTTCTAAAGTTTGGTGAAATGTTATTCAAAACATAACAAACTGAAAAATCAAAACTAATACTGTAAACTGAAAAGGATAAGTCCAGTATTGGTCCATTGGGATATGGAGTCCTTTATTGTCTAACTACCACACCACAACGATATGTACAATGGGATTTGAGTCACCAACGACTTTAGTAAAATAATTTCTTCAAAAAATGCCCATTTACTGGGCCACCAAAAACCTCTTCACCTTCCAAATTCTGCAATAGGAAAGTGTTGTTGTCCAAGACCTTCTCCACCCTGAATGACCTAACCATAAGCTATCAAACTTCCCATGATGGTCTTCTCTGCGAGCATCCCATTTCATAACCAAATCCTCGGGTAGCAACTACTTTGTTTTTTCTTTTTTGCCAAAAGTCTCTCTAACCTTTTGTTGATGCGGATGTGCCTTTTCAAGAAGTTTCTCTCTTGCTTTCTGCAATTATACAATTTGACAAATCCTTCTGATAACATCATTAAGTTCATCTTCGATTTATTGCATAAATTTTACAACTGGAAAAACAAGTTGTACTAGAAAGAATGCTTCCATTCCATATACTAACTGAAACGATGAATTTCCAATTTCTCTCTTTGTGCTAACACAGTCAGCCCACAAATCATATTTCAACTTTGAATCTCAAACCCTCTTATTATCTTCCAGAATTATTTTAATGATCTTGACCATAGTTTTATCGGATGATTAAGCTATGATGATTACTTCCAGACAACCAAATCTAGACAAAATATTGTCTTCAAGGAAACTTATGATTACCTTATCAGTTTCCCTCCTTGTAGGTACAACTTCAGTCCACTTCTTGAAGTAATATGTATCTTTCAGAATCTAAATGTGTTGGCCACTAGATGGAGGGTGAATCTCACCTATGAAATCCAAATCCCATTGTTGGAAAGGTGCAGACACTTTTGTAGGCTTGAGAAGTAAGTACTTAATCTTCTATTTACCAACAAACCTTTGGAATTTCTCACATGCTCTAACCTTTGCACAGACATAAAAAAATAGACTAGGCCAACATAACCCAACCTTAATTATCATATATGCAGTGAATTTTGAGAAGTGATTTCCCCCACACATTCCTTCATGAAATTATGACACGACTCTCTGTTCTTCTTCTTCATCAAGACACCTAAGTAAAAATCCAGAAGGGTCCCTCCAAAACAAAGTTTGATTATTTACACAATACTTTACAACTTTGAGTTTTAGGGATATTACTTTAGACTTATCCATTCCTGGAGAAGCCTTGAAATTCTACAAAAAATAAAGGATATCTCTGTACCATTCTGATTCAGAAATCTTTCGATTGACTTGAGAACTGTTGGTTTGAGGTTGTAAATTTCCTGAATTATTACAGATGTAATCAACTCCCATATCTATGCAATTGGAATCAAATATCATCTTATCTAACCCCTGCCCTTTGACTAGCTTGGTAGGCTTGATATCCATGTCATATTCAAGCAGCTTAGCTATCCATTTACTTCTCTTTCCATCACTGTCCAGCTGAGTCAAGATATCTTTAATATCACTTGATGGTACATAAGCAATGACTTTGGAATGTAACACATCAACTCTAAAAGACTTCAGTGCCTTGAACAATGAAAAATCCTACTTCTCCATGATATCCTATTTTAAATCAGCATCCTGAAGTGCCCTGCTGAAAAAGGAAATGGGTTTTTCAAAACCCTCAGAATTTCTCTCTAGAAGGGCAGCTGCTAAAGTATCTTGAGATGCAAAAGAAAAAATAAAAAAAAACTTTTCAAAATATGGGCTAATCAAAATAGGGGCATATTAAATAGCTTTCTTAATAGACTGGAAAGAATCTTTGGCTTCAGTCCTCCATTTGATCTCACTACCTTTATTCAACATGACAGTTATGTGTTTGACCAATTCAACAAAGTTGGGAATAAACCTTCTGACAAAGTTTATATTCCCAAGGAAAGACTGGATTTCCTTCTTAGTTACCGGGATAGAAATATTTTGAATAGTTGTCACTCTAGCAGGATCAATTTTAACTCCATCAACACAAACAATATGCCCTAGAAATTTCCCTTGTTCTAAAGCAAAATGAGAATTTTTTAGATGTAAAGAAAGACCAAACCTTCTCCACTTTAGAAATACCTGTCTCAAATGAGGTAGATGCTCCTCATCGGAGTTAGAGAATACAATAATGTCATCCAAGTAGATGACAACAAACTTATCCTTCTCTCCTACAAGGGCAATATCCATGGCTCGTTGAAATGTGGCCCCAACATTCATTAAACCAAAAGGCATTCAGGCATACATAAAAGTACCCCAAGGTGTTGTAAAAGCAGTCTTCTCCATATCATATGGATTAATAGCTACCTTATTGTATCCAGATAAACCATCAATCATAGACAACCTATTAGATCCTACCACCCTTTGCAATATATGTTCCATTTTGGGCAATGGATAGTTGTCTTTTCGGGAACACCTGTTCAAATTCCTAAAATTGACACAAAGTCTGATTTTACCATTCTTATTTCTCACTGGCACCAGATTTTCTATCCAGTCAGAGTACCTCAAGGGTACAATGATCTTGGCATCTAAACGTTTATTGAATTCCTTCTCCATAATAGGTAACAAAAGAGGATTAATCTGCCTTAATTTCTTCTTGAAAGGTTTTACATTCTCTTTCAAAGGTATCTTATGTTGAATGACAGTTTCATCAAAGGTACTAAGATATTCATATTTCCATGTAAAAATACCAGTGAATTCCTTCAACAGTTTTTCATATTTAGCTCGGTATTTTTCTGACTAGAAGTTTGATAATTTAACGTGCTTGGGTTTTGCAACAGTCCCAAGATTGTAATCGGTCACCTCTACTTCTTTTTATGGACCAGGGAGCTTCACGAGAACATCATTATGATCAAAAATCCTTTCAAGAGGCACCGAACCTTTTGGGATACGATTAGGGGGAAATTGCAAGATCGTATGCCCGCAATCATATTATGAAAATTTAAGTTATGATTTTCCTCATGTAAATATTCATCTTGATCAATATGAATTGAATAAAAATCATCTATAGCTTCAATGAACTTTTTGATTTCAGAATATTCCTCAAATACTCTCCAATGATTTACATTGTTGGGAATCGAAGGCATGTACCTAACCTCAACCTCATATTTCATATTTGTGGGCAAAGGAGGTTTAAAAGTACTTGTTTCCGCAAAGAGTGAATCAGCCAACTCATTCTAATTTCTTGGAATATATACAATGTTGAAAGACAGAAAAAAGGCTTCAATGATGTCACATACCTCATTTTTGTAATCTTTCAACCGAATTGTTTTTGTCTGATATACATTTCTAACTTGTTGTACAATGAGTTCAAAATTCCCATGCACCTTCAAATGTTGGATTTTCATTTCTTTGGTTTCCCTGAGACCTAACAACAATGCCTCATACTCTACAATGTTATTTGTTGTGTTGAATTCTAACTTGTAAGACAGGGTAATGACTTCATGTATAAGAGAAATGAGAACTACACCTGCCCCTGTGCCTTCTCTGGATGAGGCTCCATCAAAGTTTAATTTCCATAGAAGATTTTGATTTTCAACAGACTGTTGAGCAACAACTGGTTTTGCCAAAGGAAAAGACTGTTCAACAACATTATCAATATGAAATATAAAGGATCCCAAATCCACATCAACTGCATAAATAGGATGATTTATAGAATGATCACTGTCACTGATAATATATGCTAATTGGGCTTCATGATAGAGTCTTGTAAATTATCCTCCAAAAACAGGTATAGTGGCATAAGAGAGATCCATTTGAAGAGATCCCCCAAGATTCTTACAGATAGATCTGGACAAAAACATACCAAACCTAGGAGAGATATCAACTACAACTATATCCATGACTAAAAATTTTCATGGGATTTGAGATAATGAAACAGTAAGGTCTTTGATAACCCCCAAGCATTTGAATTTTTTGGAATCAAATGAAAAAAATATCATCGTATTATCTAGTGATTTCTAACCCTAATTCTTCCATGAAAACCTTTGGAATAATATTCTGGGAGGCTCCAGAGTCTAACATGAAGTTATGGAGGATTTTTTCATTAACATTTAATGAGACATAAAAATGAGGAGTGGAGTCATCCCTCTCTTCTACAATTGACCCTAAGACAATAGTAGGTTTTTCATATTGGATATTAATCACATCAATAAATGAATCTATGATAGAAGAAGGTTGTAACCATTTCCTGATATGACTCCTATAAGAATCTGTTTTAACCAATTCAGTTAGAGGAATAGGAATTTTGATATTACTTATCTCATGTTCTAGGCTAAAAGGAGATGAGAACTTGTCTACTTTAGGGGTTGATAATTTCATAGCTAGTTGTAATGGCTTCCTTTCAGTATTTCTGCTGCCTGTCTTTACTGTTCAGCATCTTGATTCTCTTCAATATAATTGTTCTGCAAGGGTGTCTGGATTTTATGATCATCATTATTGTTCTTATCCCTCTACATGATCTTAGGGTTATAAGGTATTCTATATTGATTTTTATTTCGATTTCCTTCTTGAGTTGTATTCCATTTATGTTTTTCCAATCTGAGTTTAGACAAATCAGATGACATTTCCTCCATTTTTATTGCCATCTCCTCCAAGGAAATCTTCTGATTTTTTATATTTAATGAAGAAGACTTATATTCTTCCTTTTGATTTCCTTTATCTGATATCTTCTTGAGTTGTTCTAATGCTAGAATGTTGGATTCAACTTCAAGAGATTACTCTTACATATCATCCAGAGTGGTTGATCTTATTTCCCTTATTAGAAAACAAAAATCAGCATCAAAGGCATTAGCATAAGTGACCTTTGCTAACCTTTCAGCTGGCCTGATATCATCTGGTATTTTCGGGTAAATCTGATTAAATCTCTGAGATAATTCAGAGACATATTCATGATTCTTTCTTCGAAGATTTATGAATTATGTCATGTAATAAAAATCATCTTTCTTGTATCCCCACTTTCTCAATAAGGTGGCATCAAGGTCCATGATGGTAGTAATAGAGTTATCTCGAAGGTTCCTAAACCACTTCCTCACTTCTCAATCTAAACTTTGAATAAAAATCCTCATCCACACATCATCATAATCCACTTGAAAATTGTCAACAAAGGAATAAAATGTGGTGAAATGCTTTTCTGCGGTTGTTTCCCCTTCATTGTCAAACCTTGGAAGGTACTTCATGTAATAATTCCCTGGGAGAGGATGGAGATTATTTGGCAATAATAAAGGTGCATATCTAGCAGCCCTGATAGAATCCATTGGAATGGGAGGTGTTGCACCAGCCATTGTTTAACCGCCTAAAGGTTGAGTTATGTGTGGTGACTATGGTGATTGTGGTGATGGGGGCTTAGATATGTTCACCAAATGAATATTTGGAGAATACTGGAGAATTTCTTCAACAAGTTTTTCAGTAGCAAGAATATTAACCTGGAAGCTAGGATTTGGTTTCTCTTCTTAATTTCTTCAAGGATTGGGATCATTTCTAAGGTAATGTACTATGTTTCTTCAGGGAATTCAAAGATTTCCTCAGATTTATATCTACTCTCAGGATAGGGTGTGTAAAATGATTTTGGTTCAACAAATTCCTCTTTCCCCGAGGTGGATTCTTTAGAAGGAGGTAAAAGAAACATATACTCAGATCCTAATTTTTTAAGAGATTTGGATTGTTTTAGGATCTTTTCAGGGTAAGAAACAACAGACACATCTAGATATTCTGGATGGGCTCTAGTCCCCTTTATTTTTGGAGCCAAAGTGTCTAATGTGGAGTCACCCGGTGAAAATATATTGCAGTCAATTGTGTCTAGTTATAGTTTCACCATCTACAACTAGATCTATAAATATATATCATTCTACCCAGGGAAAATCTCATCATTTCCGTCCCCAACAATGACGCCAAAATATGTTAGCACTGGAAGTCAACTCAAGAATTCTATTGAGTAAAAAATAACACACCTTGTTTCTAAATGTTTTAAAGAAAACAATTTTAGAGAGGTGGAGGGATCACACTCTTGATATCAATGTAGCTAGATGAATGAGCTATTAGAACCACTTCCCTATGTGTAGCAGATCAGGTAAAAAAAACATGAGTTGGAGTAAAAAGAGTATAAGCTATGATTAAGGAGAAATAATCAAACAAAATTGTCAATCATCACAGATAATTTGTTCTTTAATATATTTGACTAGTATAAGAATAAACCTACACTCAGAAATCCTTTCTGAATAAGATTTAAAAGACTCAAACACACATGCGGCAAACATTGCACTATACAATAAAGAGAAACCTTTTCAGCACATACATACATTCATATGAGAATATACAAGTAATGATATGTTCAATATGAGGAAATAGAAGTGATAAACAAAGACGATAGATACACACCAACCATCGACTTCATTAACAGCTGAAATCTTTACATAGGTAGGATGGATCAAAATAGTCTTATAATTAAAACCTTTAGGCCAAAACATGGATCTAGCCCATTGTTTTTCTACTTCATCCAATATATAGTGTTTTACATTGGTTACATGCATTTATGGTCAACCTGATAGTCAAGAACACATCAAAACTAATCCCTACAAGTGCTCAAGGTTAATTTCTATCTCTATCTACTACGTACAAAACAATAAACAGTTTGCAAAAAGATCCTATAATAAAGGAAACAACCTTGCATAGAAAAAGTTCTTTGGTTGACTTGATTTCCACCTGGATGATTACACTGCATCTTCCTCTTTATCCTTCCAAGATCTTCTTGATATTCAATGATCTACTCGAATCAATACTTTGACAACTCAACAATGATAACTGATCTATATAATCATCATATCCCAAGATAGAATGTAGATCCACAAAAATGGTATCTAACTCCATCTAATGATCCATAAAGTATTTACATTGTTTACAACCTTTTTCCATTATGAAAATATGAATCTGTGTAATGTATGTTGCAAAATCAGCTGCTATAGGTGTTCATGTAGTGCTAATATTTTCCTGTGAATGAGATTGCGAGAACTTCCTATAGCGCCATACAAAAAACCAGTTTTGATCCTTTTTAATTCCTTTCCTTGCCCAGGTTACATTCAATCATAAAAAAAAAGAGGAATGGTCTCTTAAATACAAGAAAAAAAAAAGGTTATTCCTTCATCAATCATCTTCAGTCAAAATTTAGGGTTTTCATTGAAGGTGAAATTCTCAAACTGTGAATTCTCCTTGAAAACTGATGTAGCTACTTCTGCCAGGAATCTAACTTGTTCCTTCTTGTCTTCTTGGTTTGAGAAGAATTTTGTATTCTCTTAGGATTATCCCCTTCAGATCTGATCGTAGGGTTTGGGCCTCTCTTATTCTTTTTACTTTGTTTTCTTCCAAAAGCTTTGTTTTTTTTTTGTAAGAGCCTTTGTATTTGTTTTCAGACCTACCTTCTTACACTTATTACTCTCAAGATTGGTTATAGGAATTTTCTTGCTTGTTTATGGATCCTCTTTTGTGTTTGCAGATTCTTCATCAATAATGATAACCTTATCTTTAATGGCAGGGTTATACATTGCTTTAGATTTCAACCTAAATTTATTTCGAGGCCTAGTGCTTCTTTTTCTCATCAAAATTTATATCTAGAAGCATCATTTTCATAGGAGTTTGAGCTAGGAGGAATGGTCTTTGGGGAATTATCTTTAGGATGTATAGGTTCTACAAATTCTTTTGTTGTGACAAGTTTTTGATCTTCCTTCAATACCCTAGGTTTTACCAACCTTTTGGTCCTTCTAAAATAAGTCTTTTGGGCATATGGAAATGGATTCTTACCTCCACGAAGGATATGAGAATACCCTCTATATGCTTGGAACCTAGTTGGATTATCTTCCGCTGGCTCGTCTAAAACCTTTAAAAATGATTCTTATTTTCCCTTCCTTGGAGTGATTGGTTGAATTGCATTGGGTGAAGCTTCTTGATTAGGCTCGACAACTTTATTATGTAACTATGTGGTAGGAGGAGGTACTTCTTTCTCAAACCCTGACTGGATCAAGAATTGATCCCATGTCCTCTATAATTTTCCCAGCTCAACTTTAATACGTATCTTAATCAATCCCTGATGATAAATTCCATGAGGAGGGGTCTTAGGGTTTTCTTGAATTTTCATGGCCATCTTATTTATATCTCTTAAGAAGTAATATGGTAGACTCAGTGTTTTAAGTCATGACACATGAAGAAGGAAACGGAGATGAAATAAAAACACAATGGAATAGCACCCTTCACATGTGATGTATCTTTTAAGCATAAGCAAGGCCTCTATCCATTCATTAACAATCTAATCTCGACCCTTGGCCCAATTGTGATCTCTATGTTCAAGTTTCAAGAACTGATTTACATCCCCTCCTATAATTAATTTGTTTTTGAACCACTTTTCTCTATCAATAGGGAGCTTACAAGTTGCTTCTCTGGATTCTTTTGTAACCTGCATAACCAGGTTTGCAATTCAGGCCCTCTGTCCATTAAAACTTTCAGCAAACGCTTGGGTTGTATCATAGTGATAACCATCTAACTTGGTGCAGTACAAATACCAACCATCTCGATCAAAGATGAGCATGTTGTCTTCATATTCTTCCATAATCTCAGGCCCTTCAGGATCTTTCCTTTTCACATGTCCACCTTTACCCATATTAATTGTCATGACCAGAAGGCTGGACTCTTTGATGCGGAAAAAGGATATGCCTATTGTGTTGAGAAGGATAGGGGATTTGTTGGCTCTATGGATGAAAATTCAAATTCGACCAACTTTGTAGGGGGAAAGTAGAGTAATGAAATAATGCACCATATTTAAAAGAACTATCTTTTGAATAAACTGCATCTACATGACATCCTGGACAAGAGACATGTACAGGTGAAAATACCCCCACCTTTGCATGTTGTGTCTGGTGATTGGGTAATTGAAAATTGCCTTGAATATTTCATCTAGTCAGGTAGGATGATCCACATCCTCAAATTCATTCTAACCATCTGCGTGATGATGAAATAGGGACAGGTGGAAGTTCTTGTAGCGGCATGCATAAACTTGTCCTTTGGCATGTTAGAAAAGTAAATGACTTGAAATTCGTTATCTAACTTAGTAATCATGAAACATAAACTAAGACATGACATATGGCCTTTAATGAAAGGATTTGACACTTTGAATGATGGTATATGCCACTCTTACAAACATATGCATAATTAATCCTATCCCCCTTAATAAGACTAAGTACCCCTCATTTTTCTCAACATAAGTACAAATTTCACCCCCTTAATAAGATTTTGCACCCTTAATCAAACTAGTGATTATGATTTATAGCTTACATAAAAAATTTAAAATGGAGAAACTAAGAGCTGAGAGATGAGACTTAGCAGAACAAAATAAGTGATAACAATGGCTCCATGGGGGTTGGATTTCTCCCTATGTAACTCCAAGAACTTTGAGTAGACATGTGCCTTATGTTCCTTCAAGTTATTTTCCATGTTATTCTGTAGAGTGTATCTGTTTCAACTCCTAATGTTTGATGAAACGTTATTCAAAACATAACAAACTGAAAAATCAAAATTAATATTGTAAACTAAAAAGGATAAGTGTAGTATTTCTCCATTGGGATATGGATTCCTTTATTGTCTAACTACCATAGCACACTGATATTTACAATGGGATTGGAGCCACCAATGGCTTTAGTAAAATAATTTCTTCAGAAAACTCCCATTTACCGGGCCACCAAAAACCTCTTCACCTTCAAAATTTTGCAATAGGAAAGTGTTGTTGTCTAAGATCATCTCCACCCTGAATGGACCTGACCACGGGCTATCAAACTTCCCATGATGGTATTCTTTGTGAGCATCCCATTTCAGAACCAAATCCCCGAGTAGCAACTACTTTTTTTTTTTTTTTTTCAAAAGTCTCTTTAACCTTTTGTTGATGTTGATGTGCCTTTTCAAGAAGTTTCTCTCTTGCTTTCTACAATTATACAATCTGACAAATCCTTCTGATAGCATCATTAGGTTCAGCTTTTATTTCTTACAAAAATTTTACAACTAGAAAAGCAAGTTGTACTAGAAAGACTACTTCCATTCCATATACTAACTGAAATGGTGAAGTTCCAACTGCTCTCTTTGTGCTAACATGGTCAACCCACAAAGCAAATTTCAACTTTGAATCCCGAGCCCTCTTATTATCTTCCAGAATTTTCTTGATGATCTTGACCATAGTTTTATTAGATGATTCAACTAGGACATTACCTTGTGGGTAATAAGCAGTAGAATACCTAAGCTCAATGCCATAATCCTCACAGAATTTCACCATGTTAGTGGATTTTAATGTTGCAGCATTATCTGTGATGATTACTTCCGGACAACCAAATCTAGACAAAATATTCTCTTCAAGGAAACTTATGATTACCTTATTAGTTTCCCTCCTTGTAGGTACATATTCAATCCACTTCATGAAATAATATGTAGTTGTCAGAATCCATTTATGTTGGCCACTAGATGGAGGGTGAATCTCACCTATAAAACCCAAAGCCCATTGTTGGAAAGGTGCAGAAACTTTTTCAGGCTTGAGAGGTAAGGCCTTAAGCTTCTCTTTACCAACAAACCTTTGGAAATTATCACATGCTCTAACCTTTTCACAGACATCAAAAAATAGACTAGGACAATAGTACCCAGCCCTAAGTATCGTATATGAAGTGTACTTCTAGAAGTGATGTCCCCCACACACTCCTTCGTGAAATTATGACATGACTCTCTTTGCTTCTTTTTCATCAAGACACCTCAGTAAAAATCCAGAAGGGTCCCTACAATTTTTTTTATTATTATTTACACAATACTTTACAACTTTGATTTTTAGGGATATTACTTCAGACTTATCCATTCCTGGAGGAGCTTGGAAATTATGCAGAAAATAAAGGATATATTTGTATCATTCTGATTTAGAAATATTTCGATTGACTTGAGAATTGTTGGTTTGAGGTTGTAAATTTCCTGAATTATTACAAATGTAATCAACTCCTAGAGCTCTACAATTGGAATCAGCTAACATCTTAGCTAACCCCTGCCCTTTGAATAGCTTGGTAGGATTGATATTCATGTCATATTCAAGCAGCTTAGCTATCCATTTATTTCTCTTTCCATCACTATATGGCTGAGTCAAGATATCTTTAATAGCACTTCATGGTACATAAGCAATGAATTTTGAATGTAACACATAAGCTCTAAAATACTTCAGTGCCTTGACCAAGGAAAAATCATGCTTCTCCATGATATTGTATTTTAACTCAGTGTCCTGAAGTGGCCTGCTGAAAAAGGAAATGGGTTGTTCAAAACCCTCAGAATTTCTCTGTAGAAGGGTAGCTTCTAAAGTATCTTGAGATGCAAAAGAAAAAAACAAAAACTCTTTTTCAAAATCTGTGTTAATAAAAATAGGGGCATCCAAAATAGATTTCTTAATAGACTGGAAATAATATTTGGCTTCAGCCCTCCATTTGATCTCATTACCTTTCTTCAACATGTCAGTTATGTGTTTGACCAATTCAACAAAGTTGGGAATAAACCTTCTGAGAAAGTTTATCTTTCCAAAGAAAGACTATATTTTCTTCTTAGTTTTAGGGATAAAAATAATTTGAATAGTTGTCACTCTAGCAGGGTCAATTTTAACTCCATCAACAAAAACAATATGCCCTAGCAATTTCCCTTGTTCTAAAGCAAAATGAGACTTTTTTGGATTTAAAGAAATACCAAACCTTTTGTATTTCAGAAATACCTGTCTCAAATGATGTAGTTATTCCTCATCAGATTTAGAGAATACGGTAATGTCATCCAAGTAGATGATAACAAACGTATCCTTCTCTCCTACGAAGGAAATATCCATGGCTCACTGAAAAGTGTCCCCAACATTCATTAAAACAAAAGGCATTCGAGCATAAATAAAAGTACCCCAAGGTGTTCTAAAAGCAATCTTCTCCATATCATCTGGATGAACAACTACCTCATTGTATCTAGAGAAACCATCAATCATAGACAACATGTTAGATCCTACCACCCTTTGCAATATATGTTCCATTTTGGGCAATGGATAGTTGTATTTCTGGGAACACCTGTTCAAATTCCCGAAATGGACACAAAGTCTGATTTCACCATTCTTCTTTCTCACTGGGACCAAATTTTCTATCCAGTCAGAGTACCTCAAGGGTACAATGATCTTATCATATAAAATTTTCTTGACTTCCTTCTCCATAATAGGTAACAAAAGAGGATTAATCTACCTTAATTTCTACTAGAAAGGTTTTACATTATCTTTCAAAGGTATCTTATGTTGAATGACAGTTTCATCAAAGGTCCTAAGATCTTCATATTTCCATGCAAAAATATCAGTGAATTTCTTCAACAGTTCTTCATATTTAGCTGGGTATTTTGCTAATAGTAATTTTAATAATTTAACATGCTTGGGATTTGCAGCAATCCCAAGATTGCAATCGGTCACCTCTACTTCTTTTTCTGGATCAGGGAGCTTCACAGGAACATCATTATGATAAAAAATCCTTTCAAGAGGTACCAGACATTTTGGGATATGATTAGGGGGAAATTGTAAGATCTTATTCCCATCAATCATATTATGAAAATTTAAATTATGATTATCCTCATCTAAATCTTCATATTGATCAATATGAATTGAAGAAAAATCATCTATAGCTTCAATCAACCTTTTTATTTCAGAATATTCCTCAAATACTCTCCAATGCTTTACACTTTCCGGAAACGAAGGCATGTACCTAACCTCAACCTCATATTTCATCTTTGGGGGAAAATGAGGTTTAAAAATACTTGCTTCCACAACCAGTGAATTAGCCTGCTCATTCTGATTTCTTGGAATATATACAACGTTGAAAGACAAGAAAAAGGATTCAATGATGTTCCATACCTCATTTATGTAATCTTTCAACTGAATGTTCTTTGTCTGATATACATTTATAACCTATTGTACAATGAGTTAAATCCCCATGCACTTTCAAATGTTGGATTTTCATTTCTTTTGTTGCCCTAAGACCTAAAAAAAATGCATCATGCTCTGCAATGTTATTTGTTGTATCGAATTCTAACTTGTAAGACATGGTAATGACTTCATGTTCTGGAGAAATCAACACTACACCTGCCCCTGCTCCTTCTCTGGATGAGGCTCCATCAAAGTATAATTTCCATAGAAGATTTTGATTTTCAACAGACTCTTTAGTGGCAATTGGTTTTTTCAGAGGAAAATATTGTTGAACAACATTATCAATATGAAATATAGAGGATCCCAAATCCACATCAACTGCATAAATATGATGATTTATAGAATGATCATTGTCACTGATAATATATGTCAATTGAGCCTCACGATAGAGCCTTCTAAATTCTCCTCCAAAAACAGGTATAGTGGCATAAGAGAGATCCATTTGAAGAGATCTCCCAAGATTCTTACACCAAGATCTGGACAACAACATACCAAACCTAGGAGGGATATCAACTACAACTATATCCATGACTAAAAATTTTCCTGGGATTTGAGATAATGAAATAGTAAGGTCTTTGATAACCCCCAAGCATTTGACTTGTTTGGAATCAAAAGAAAAGAGACAGTATGCTTTAGTGATTTCTAACCCTAATTATTCCATGACAACCTTTGGCATAAGATGATGGGAGGATCCAGAGTCTAAAAGGAAGTTATGGAGGATTTTTTCATGAACATTTAATGAGACATAAAAAGGTGGAGTGGAGTCATCCCTCTCTTCTACAATTGGCCCTAAGACAATAGTGGGTTTTTCATCTTGGAGATTAATCACATCAGTAACATGATCTATGACATAAGAAGGTTGTAACCATTTCAATATCTAACTCCTATAATAAAAACATTTAACCCATTCAGTGAGAGGAATAGGAATTTTGATCTTACTTATCTCATGTTCTGGGCTGAAAAGAGATGAGAACTTGTCTACTTCAGGGGTTGATACTTTCATAGTTGGTTGTACTGGCTCCTTTCAAGATTTTTTCTTCATGTCTATATTGTTGGGGTAATAGGTTTATCTTTTTGAGGAGCAGGTTTAGCAGGAGCAGATTTGTCTTTATGAGGAACAGATTTAGCAAGATCTAACTTAGATCTAAGATTGTACCCTTGTTGATATGTGTTACAAAGCACATTATCTGGACCTTCCCGAGCTTGTGCATTCATTGAATCTTCATATTAATTTTTTCTTAAGTGAATGAGAGAAATCTCATCTTGAACGAATGAATATCCAAATCTTTAGCTACCTCTTCAGCTTCTTGATTCTCTTCAATATAATTGTTCTGCAAGGGTGTCTGAATTTTCTGATCATCATTATTCTTCTTATCCCTCTGCATGATCTTAGGGTTATAAGGTATTCTATATTTATTTGTATTTCGATTTCCTTCTTGAGGTGTATTCCTTTTTTTTTTCCAATTTGAGTTTAGACAACTCAGATGACATTTCCTCCATTTTTCTTGCCATCTCCTCCAAGGAAATCTTCTGATTTTTTATATTTGATGAAGATTTATATTCTTCCTTTTGATTTCCTTTATCGAATCTCTTCTTGATTTGTTTTGATGCTATAATGTTGGACTCAAATTCAAGAGTTGAATTTCGCATATCAGCCAGAGTGGTCGATCTTCTTTCCCTTAGTAGAAAACAAAAATCAACATCAAAGGAATTAGCATAAGTGAGCTTTGCTAAACTTTTAGCTGGCCTGATATCATTTGGTATTTTCTGGTACATCTAATTAAATCTCTTAGAGAATTCAGAGACATATTCACCATTATTTCTTCAAACATTGTTGAATTATGTCATGTAATACAAATCATCTTTCTTGTCTCCCCACTTTCTCAAGAAGGTGGCATCAAGGTCCATGATTGTAGTAATAGAGTTAGCTCTAAGGTTGTTGAACCACTTCCTCACTTCTCCATCTAAAATTAGAACAAAAATCCTCATCCACACATCATCATATCCACTTGAAAATTGCCAGCAAAGGAATAAAAAAAAATTAAATGCTCCTCTACAGTTGTTTCCCCTTCATTGTCAAACCTTGGAAGGTATGTCATGTAATCATTTCATAGGAAAGGATGGAGATTATTTGGAAATTCTAAAGGTGAATATCTAGTAGCCCTGATAGCATCCATTGGATTGGGAGGTGTTGAACCAACCATTGTTTGACCTCCTAAAGGTTGATTTATGTGTGGTGACTGTGGTGATTGTGGTGATGCGGGCTTAGATATGTTCACCAATTGAATATTTGGAGAAGACTGGAAAATTTCTTCAGCAAGTTTTTCTCAGATTTATATTTACTCTCAGGATAGGGTGTGTAAAATTATTTTGGTTCAACAAACTCCTCTTTCCCTGAGGTGGATTCTTCAGAAGGAGGTAAAAGAAAGAGATTCTCAGATCCTATTTTTTTAAGAGTTTTGGATTTTTTTAGGATCTTCTTGGGGTCTAAAAGAGCAGGCACTTACGGAGATTATGGATGGGCTCTAGTCCCATTTGTCTTTGGATCTAGAGTGTTTAATGTGGAGTCACCAAGAGAAAATATATTGCAGTCAATTGTGTCTAGTTATAGTTTCACCATCTACAATTAGATCTATAAACGTATGTCGTTCTACCTAGGGAAAATCTCATCATTTTTGTCCCCATCAATGGTGCCAAAAGATGTTAGAGGTAGAATTCAACTCAAGACTGTTATTGAGTTAAGCCTAGCACACTTTTTTTCTAAATTTTTTAAAGAAAATAGTTTTAGAGAGGTGGAGGGATCACACTCTTGATCTCAATGTAGCTAGATGAATGATCTATTAGAACCAGTTCCCTATGTGCAATAGATCAGGTAAACAAAACCTCAGTTGGAGTAAAAAGAGTATAAGGTATGATTAAGGAGAAATAATGAAACAAAACTGGCAATCATCAAAGAGCATATTTTCTTTAATATATTTGACTAGTAGAAGAATAAACCTACACTCATAAATCCTTTCTGGACAAGATTTAAAATACTTAAACACACATGTGGCAAATATTGCACTATACAAAATAAAGAAACATTTTCAGCACATACATATAGTCATATGAGCATATAACAATAATGATGTGTTCCATGTGAGGAAATAGAAGTGATAAAAAAAGACGAGAGATACACACCAACCATCGACTTCATTAAAAGCTGAAATCTTTACATAGGTAGGATGGATCAAAAAAGTCTTATAATTAAAACCTTTAAGTTAAAACAGGGATCCAACCCATTCTTTTTTCACTTCATCCAATATATAGTGTTTTAAATTGGTTATATGCATTTATGGTCAACCTGATAGTCAGGGACACATAAAAACTAATCCCTACAAGTACTCAAGGTGAATTTCTATCTCTATCTATTGATATACAAAACAATAAACATTTTGCAAAAAGATCCTATAATAAAGGCAATAGCCTTGCATAGAAAATTTTTATTGGTTGAGTTGATTTTCACCTGGATGATTACGCTTCATCTTCCTCTTATCATTCCAAGCTCTTCTTGATCTCAAATGATCCACTCGAATCAAGACTTTGACAAGTTAGCAATGACAACTGATCTGTAGAATCATCGTATCCCAAGATAGACTGTAGATCCACAAAAATGGTATCTAAGTCCATCTAATGATCCATAAAGTCTTTACCTTGTTCATGTAGTGCTAATATTTTCCTGTTTATGAGACTGTGGGAACTTCCTGTAGCACCATACAAAAAACCAGTTTTGATCCTTTTTAATGCCTTTCTCTCCCAAGTTACAATCAATCATAACAAAAAAGAGGAATTATCTCTTATATACAAGGAAACAAAAAGTTTATTCCTTCATCAATCGTCTTCAGTCCAAATTTAGGGTTTTCATTGAAGGTGAAATTCTCAAACTGTGAATTCTCCTTGAAAAACTGATGTAGCTGCTTCTACCAACAAATCTAAATTGTTCTTTATTGTCTTCTTGGTTTGAGAATGATTTTTTATTCTCTTAGGCTTATCCCCTTCATATCTAATCGTAGGGTTTGGGCCTCTCTTATTCATTTTACTTTGTTTTCTTGCAGAAGCTCTGTTTTTTCTTTTAAAAGTATTTGTATTTGTTGTTAGACCTCCCTTCTTATACTTATTCCTCTCAAGCTTGGTTACATGAATTTTATTTCTTTTTTATGGATCCTCTTTTGGGTTTGCATATTCTTCATCAATAATGATAAACTTATCTTTAATGGCAGGGTTATACATTGCTTTGGATTTCAACATGAATTTATTTCGAGGCCTAGTGCTCCTTTTTCTCATCACAATTTTATATCTAGAAGCATCATCTTCAGAGGAGCTTGAGCTAGGTAGAATTATCTTTGGGGAATGATATTTATGTTGTACAAGGTCTACAATTTCTTTTGATGTCTTGGGTTTTTTCTCTTCCTTCAATACCCTACATTTTACCAACCTTTTGGTCCTTCTAGAATAAGTCTTTTGGGCATATGGAAGTATATGCTTACATCCACATAGGATATGAGAAGACACTCTATCTACTTGGAGGATATTTGGAGTAGCTTCCACTGGCTTGTCTGAAACCTTTAAACAAGCTTCTCTTTTACCCTTCCTTGGAATGACTGGTTGAATTACGTTGGGTGAAGCTTCTTGATTAGGCTCAACAACTTTATTATGTAATTCTGTGGCAGGAGGAGGTACTTCTTTCTCAAACCCCGACTGGATCAAGAATTGATCCCATGTCCTTTGTAATTTTCCCACTTAGCTTTAATAAGTATCTTAATCAATCCCTGATGATAAAATCCATGAGGAGGGGTTTTAGGGTTTGCTTCAATTTTCATGGCCATCTTATTTAGATCTCTTAAGAAGTAATATGGTAGACTCATTCTTTTGATTCCTGATAGATGAAGAAGGAAATGGAGATGAAACAAAAAAACAATGGAATACCACCCTTCACATGTGATGTATAATTTAAGCATAAGCAATGCCTCCATCCATTCATCAAAAATCCAATCCCTAGGAATAACCTTGGCCCAATTTCTATCTCTATGTTCAGGTTTCAAGAACTGATTTACATCCCTTCCTATAATCAATTTGTTTTTGAACCAGTTTTTTCCATGAGTAGGGAGGTTACAAGATGTTTCTACGGATTATTTTGTAACCTGTATAACATAGGTTTACAATTTGATCCCTTGGTCCATTAAAAATTTCAGCAAATGCCCGGGATATAGCATAGTGACAACCATCTAACTTGGTGTAGTACAAATACCAACCAACTCGATCAAAGATGAGTCTGTTGTCTTCATATTCTTCCATAATCTCGTGCCCTTCAAGATATTTCCTTTTCACGTGTCCAACTTTACCCATATTAACTGTCATGACCAGAAGGTTGGACTCTTTGCTGCAGAAAAATATATGCCTGTTGTGTCGGGAAGGATAGGGGATTTGTTGGCTCTATGGATGAAAATTCAAATTCGATCGGCTTTGCAGTGTGAAACTAGAGTAAAAAAATAATGCACCATATTTAAAAGAACTATCTTTTAAATAAAATTCATTTGTGTGATATCCTAGACAATAGACACGTACAAGTGAAAACACCCCAACCTTCGCATGTTGTGACTAGCGATTGGGTACTTGATAACTACCTTGAATCTTTCATCCAGGCACATAGGATTATCCACATCCTCAAATTCATTACAAGCATCTTCATGATGATGAAACAGGGACAGGTGGAATTTCCTGTAGCACCCTACATAAACTTATCCTTTGGCATGTTTGAAAATTAAACAACTTGAAATTCGTTATCTAACTTAGTAATGATGAAACAGAAACTAAGACATGACATTTGGCCTTTGATGAAAGGATTTGACACTTTGAATGATGCCATATGACAGTCTTACAATCATATGCATAATTAATCCTATCCCCCTTAATAATACTAAGTACCCCTCATTTTTCTCAACATAAATACAAATTTGACCCCCTTAATAAGCTTTTGCACCCTTAATCAAACTAGTGATTAGGATTTATAGCTTACATAAAAAATTTAAAATGGAGAAACTAAGAGATGAGAGATGAGACTTAGCAGAACAAAATAGGTGATAACAATGGCTCCATGGGGGATGGAGTTGTCCCTGTGGAAATCCAAGAAATTTGAGTAGACTTGTGCCTTTTGTTCCTTCAAGCTATATACCATGTTATTATGTAGAGTGTAACTATTTCAACTCCTAAAGTTTGGTGAAACGTTATTCAAAACATAACAAACTGAAAAATCAAAACTAATACTGTAAACTGAAAAGGATAAGTGCAGTGATTCTCCATTGGGATATGGAGTCCTTTATTGTCTAACTACCACACCACATCAATATGTACATTGTGATTTGAGCCACCAACAACTTTAGTAAAATAATTTCCTCAAAAAGCGCCCATTTACTGGGCCACCAAAAACCTCTTCACCTTCCAAATTCTGCAATAGGAAAGTGTTGTTTTCCAAGACCTTATCCAGCCTGAATGGACCTGACCACATGCTATCAAACTTCCCATGATGGTATTCTTTGTGAGCATACCATTTCATAACCAAATCCCCAGGTAGAAATTGCTTTGTTTTTTCTTTTTTTTCAAAATTCTATTTAACCTTTTGTTGATGTTGATGTGCCTTTTCAAGAAGTTTCTATCTTGCTTGTTTCAATTCTACAATCTAAAAAATCCTTATGATAGAATCATTAGGTTCAACTTCAATTTCTTGCAGAAATTTTACAACCGGAAAATCAAGTTGTATTGGAAAGACTGCTTCCATTCCATATACTAACTGAAACGGTGAAGTTACAAATCCTTTCTTTGTGCTAACATAGTCAACCCACAAAGCATATTTCAACTTTGAATCCCAAGCCCTCTTATTATCTTCCAGAAGTTTCCTGATGATATTGA
The DNA here is from genome assembly GCA_010110895.2 of Picea sitchensis. NCBI lineage: Eukaryota > Viridiplantae > Streptophyta > Pinopsida > Pinales > Pinaceae > Picea > Picea sitchensis. The sequence continues at coordinate 33,820 of SNQJ01S0056877.1, forward strand.
CCATAGTTGTGTTGGATGATTCAGCTAGGTCATTACCTTGGGGGTAATAAGCAGTAAAATTCCTAAACTTGATGCCATAATCCTCACAGAAATTTACCATGTTAGTGGATTTGAAACCTGCAGCATTATCTATGATGATTACTTCCGGACAATCAAATCTAGACAAAATATTCTCTTCAAAGAAAATTAGGATTACCTTATTTGTTTCCCTCCTTGTAGGTACAGATTCAATCCACTTCGTGAAGTAATCTATACCTATCAGAATACATCTGTGTTGGCCACTATATGGAGGTTGAATCCCACCTATGAAATCCAAAGCCCATTGTTGGAAAGGTGTAGACACTTTTACAGGATTGAGAGGTAAGGACTTAAGATTTTGCTTATCAACAAACCTTTGGCATTTATCACATGCTCTAACATTTGCACAGACATCAAAAGATAGACTAGGCCAATAGTACCCAGCCCTAAGTATCTTATATTTAGTGTACTTCTAGAAGTGATGTACCCCACACACTCCTTCATGAAATTTTGACATGACTCTCTTTGCTTCTTCTTCATCAAGACACCTCAGTAAAAATCCAGAAGGGTCCCTCCAAAACAAATTTTGATTATTTAAACAATACTTTACAACTTTGAGTTTTAGGGGTGTTACTTTAGACTTATGCATTCCTGGAGGAGCTTGGAAATTCTACTGAAAATAAAGGATATCTTTGTACCATTCTGATTCAGAAATATTTCGATTGACTTCATAACTGTTGGTTTGAGGTTGTAAATTTCCTAAATTATTACATATGTAATCAACTCCCATAGCTCTGCAATTGGAATTAGCTAGCAGCTTAGCTAACCCCTTCCCTTTGACTAGCTTGGTAGGCTTGATCTCCATGTCATATTCAAGAATCTTAGCTATCCATTTACTTCTCTTTCCATCACTGTAAAGTTGAGTCAACATATCTTTAATAGCACTTGATAGTACATAAACAATGACTTTGGAATGTAACAGATAAACTCTAAAAGACTCCAGTGCCTTGACCAAGGAAAAATCCTTCTTCTCCATGATATTTTATTTTAGCTCAGCATCCTGAAGTGCCCTGCTGAAAAAGACAATGGGATGTTCAAAACCCTCAGAATTTCTCTATAGAAGGGTAGCTGCTAAAGTATCTTGAGATGCATAAGAAAAAAATCAAAAACTCTTTTTCAAAATCTGGGCTAATGAAAACAAGGGCATTTGAAATAGCTTGCTTAATATACTAGAAACAATCTTTGGCTTCAGTCCTCCATTTGATATCACTACCTTTCTTCAACATGCCAGTTATGTGTTTGACCAATTCAGTAAAGTTGGGAATAAACATTCTGAGAAAGTTTATCTTCCCAAGGAAAGACTAGATTTCCTTCTTAGATCTAGGGATAGAAATCTTTTGAATAGTTGTCACTCTAGCACGATCAATTTTAAATCCATTGGCACAAACAATATGCCCTAGCAATTTCCCTTGTTCTAAAGAAAAATGAGACTTTTTTTGGATTTAAATAAATACCAAACCTTATGCACTTTAGAAATACATGTCTCAAATGACGTAGATGGTCCTCATAAGAGTTATAGAATACAATAATTTCATCCAAGTAGATGACAACAAACTCATCCTTCTCTCCTACGATGGCAATATCCATGGCTCACTGAAAAGTGGCCCCAACATTCATTAAACCAAAATGAATTCAAGCATACATAAAATTACCCCAAGGTGTTGTAAAATCAATCTTCTCTGTATCATCTGGATGAACAACTACTTGATTGTATCTAGAGAAACCATCAATCATAGATAGCCTGTTAGATCCTACCACCCTTTGCAATATATGTTCCATTTTGGGCAGTGGATAGTTGTGTTTTTGAGAACACTTGTTCAAATTCATGAAATCGACACAAATTCTGATTTCACCATTCTTCTTTCTCACTCGCACCAAATTTTGTATCCAGTCAGAGTACCTCAAGGGTAAAATGATCTTAACATATAAAATTTTCCTGACTTCCTTCTCCATAATAGGTAACAAAAGAGGATTAATTTGCCTTAATTTTTGCTTGAAAGGTTTTACATTCTCTTTCAAAGGTATCTTATGTTGAATGATATTTTCATCAAAGGTCCTAAGATCTTCATATTTACATGCAAAAATATCAGTGAATTCCTTCAACAATTCTTCATATTTAGCTTCGTATTTTGCTAACGCGAATTTTGATAATTTAACATGCTTGGGATTTGCAGCAGTCCAAAGATTGCAATCGGTCACCTGTGCTTCCTTTTCTAGATCAGAGAGATTCACAGGAACATCATTATGATAAAAACTCCTTTCAAGAGGCATCGAACCTTTTGGGATATGATTAGTGGGAAATTGCAAGATCTTATGCCCAACAATCATATTATGAAAATTTAGATTTTGATTGTCCTCATCTAAATCTTTATCTTGATCAATATGAATTGAAGAAAAAACATCTATAGCTTCAACAAAACTTTTGATTTCATAATTTTCCTCAAATACTCTCCAATTCTTGACATTGTCCAGAATCAAAGGCATGTACCTAACCTCAGCCTCATATTTTAGCTTTGGGGGAAAAGGAGGTTTAAAAGTACTTGCTACCAAAGCCAGTGAATCATCCTGCTCATTCAGATTTCTTAGAATTTATAAAATGTTGAAAGATAGAAAAAAGGCTTCAATGATGTCCCATACCTTATTTATGTAATATTTCAACCGAATGTTCTTTGTTTGATATACATTTCTAACCTATTGTACAATGAGTTCAAAATCCCCATGCACCTTAAAAGACTGGATTTTCATTTCTTTAGCTACCCAAACAACTCAGCAATGAAAATTGATCTATAGAATCATTGTGTCCCAAGATAGACTGGAGATCCACAAAAATGGTATCTAACTCCATCTAATGATCCATAAATTATTTACCTTGTTTAAATCCTTTTTCCATTATGAAAATATGAATCTGTGTAATATATGTTGCAAAATCAACTGCTACAGGTGTTCCTGTAGCGCTAATATTTTCTTGTGTATGAGACTGCAGGAACTTCCTATAGCACCATACAAAAAACCAATTTTGATCCTTTTTAACACCTTTCCTCACCTAGGTGTTGGGCTCTAAAGATGCCCTAAAAACAATCTTAGTTTAACATCAATTTATCAACCGAGGATTCATCTTTTCTTTCAAGAATATCGACAAAGTCTATGCAGATAGTTGTAGAGGTTTAAATTGTGTAGTTAAAGCAAATCTGAATTTATCAATAATCAAGTTCCTCACACATTCATTAAAAACTTTGAAACTAAGACCTTACTCAACATAATTATAATTTGATCAATAAAATGTTGTGAATTAAAGGCATTAACCAATTTGTTGAATTCATCTAGCTAAGAAAAAGTAATTTAATCTATGAAAATACTTAATAAACCAATCTATCAATGATTGTCTAAACTGCTGGAAAAGAACAGCTAAGTATTTTAAAATTGAGAAGGAAAAACAAATGTAGTTTTAAGAGAAAGGAACAACAATTGTAATTTTAATAAAAGGAATGATGCATGTGAAAATGAGAGGAAATCTCAAGCAATAAACTACAGCAATGGGAAATGGAACATCAATCAATAACCTTCAAATGAAACATCTATCCTATGTAATTAAATGGCATAATCAATCTATGAAAACATCAACACACTCACGCATTTATCTTAACTGTTGCAAAGAGATTTAAATCACAGAACTGAAATCAAATTGATACAATTACAGAGTGACGGATGGCGTAAGAAGTGTAAGAATGCCAAGTAAAAATGTTCCTTAGACTCCTTATTATGATATGAAGGAAAATTACCATTCAAGAATATGTAAATATATAGGGGACAGAAACAAATTATGGTGGTTAAGTATCATGAACAATATTAAGATAATTCGAAGAAATCAATCCAAAAACAATTCGATAAGGTATGTTATATAGTCCACAAAAGAAAATGACAAATCGTTGTTATGATAATTAGAAGTGATGTTGTTTGAAAATTAATTAGTGAAGGTCATACCCAAAAAAGTGGCTAACGTAATAATGGCATGCTTGTTCATGAAAAAAGAATCATGACTTTTGAGGGAAAGGAACAACAATAAGGAAAAACCACAGAAGGAACAACAGTTGTTTCTTTCAAATGAATAGTGCTTATCTGAAAAAAGAACGAAAATCACGATAAAGGGAACAACAGTTGTAACAAAGGGAACGACAGTTGTTACTTTCAAATGGATGACACTACCTGCGAAGGGAACAATAATCGTATGAAGGGAACAACAGTTGTTACTTTCAAATGGACAACACTACCCACAAAGGGAACAACAATCGCACGAAGGAAACAACAATTGCACGAAGGGAACGACAGTTGTTCCGTTCAAATGAACAACTACGATGAATTTCTAGTTTTAACCATCTTATTTAAATAATTGGATACCACTCGCAGACATTTTTAGGGAATCTAGGATTGATTAGTCATCAACTAAATTCATTCAATTTTTATGGGTAGGTTTATTCAATGATGGTTTGTTAGTCTCATGCATTTATTTATTTTTATTTACTACAGTCACCTGATTTTTTCTGCAGAACATGACATATTCATCTTTTGTGTTTTGTTGGATCTTCAAAAATGAGACATGACTAAATTGAAATTTTGGATAAGGAACATAAAAGAGTGTTAATTATATGTATTACAATGATCTCTTCTAGTTCTTATTCTCTCAAGTGACTTCCCTAGAATAAAAACTAAAAACTCAATCAAATTTGTAAAAAAATCTATATACAATATGTACAGTGCTGGTAAAAATCATAATTTTATGAAGTTGAAGTTGATGGGTTACCTTCCTAGTCAGCTAAAATCTAAATAGTAGGGTCCTTACTTACTTCTTGGCAAAATGATTCTTTTGAAAGTGGATGATGATAGAGTTGTAGTCGATGTCCATTTACCAGAAAATGAGAACCAGACCCGTCGATGGTAACTAAAGTGACAGTGTTATTATCATTAACTTCATTGATTTCATACGGTCCCAGCCGCCTTGTCTACAATTTTTCAGGAAAATCCTGAAATCTGGAATCATAGAGAAGCGCCCAATCACCTTTCTGGAAGGATTTCTTCTTGATATGTTTATTGTGCCAGCTATCTCTCTGTTGCTGAATAACAGTTGTGCATTTTAGGGTGAGCATGTGTGCTTCATATAACTCATTGAGCTGTTGTAAGCATTGTGTATGTGCCTTCGTAAGATCCATTCCAATTTCCTGGGCCATCCTTAGAGTCTTGATCTCAAATTCAATTGGAAAGATAGGTTATTTTCCATAGACTAGATGATAAGGAGAGTATGTAGTAGTGTTACGCCATATTGTGCGATAGGCCCATAAGGCATTTGGAAGCTCAGCTTCCCAATTTTGACGGTTTGTTGAGACTGTTTTTGTCAAAATTTCCTCCAAGACTTTATTAGTACTTTCTACTTGTTTGTTTTCCTGTAGGTGGTAGGGGGAAGTATCTCTGTGTTTAATATGATAATTGTGCAGGGTGGTCGTGATTTTATGGGCTGTAAATTGCGACCCTCCGTTAGTGATTACTTCCCTGGATAATCCATAGCATACAAATAATTCGAAGAGAAACTTAATGACTGCTTCCTCTGTTGCATTTTACAAGGCTACTACCTCTGACCATTTGGTCATATAGTCTGTTGCAACTAGTATATAGGTCTTCTGGTTTGATTTTGGGTTGAAGGGGCCAACAAATTATAGTGCCCATCTCTCGAAAGGTTCTGCGACTACTTGTGCTTCTAGGGGCATTTCATCAGCTTGGCTTGGTCGACCCATCCTTTGACAGATATCGCAGGCCTAGACATACTTCTTCACATATTTAAATAATGAGGGCCATTAGTAGCCCATCTATAAAATCTTATGCCCAGTTCTACGGTCTGCAAAATGTCTGCGACAGGGCTCATCATGACCCTCCTTCAATACATCATAAATTTTGTCATATCTTACACATCTTTAGATCTGGAGGTCATCCCTTGTGTGGAAAATATATCCACCAATCCAGGTGAACCGTGCATTGCGTTGGATGATCAGTTTCCTTTCTCTTTATGATAGGTGTGCTGGTATTTTCACAGCTGACAGATAATTCGCCACATCAGCGTACCATGGTGTCTTAATAGTGACAGTGAACAGGTGTTCGACTGGAAATTGGTCTTCAATTGTCAAAGAATCATTTGTTGTGGTCACGCGAGACAAGAAATATGCAACAAGATTCTCTCTTTCAGGTCGATCCTTGATGGTGATGTTGAATTCATGCAATAGTAATAACCACCGAGTAACCCATCCAATAGTAATTGGCTTGTTAGCTAAATATTTAATAGCAGAATGATCAGTATACAAAATAACTGGATAGTTTGTTATATAGTGGTGGAATTTATTAATAGCATGTATAACGGCTAAAAATTATTTTTATGTTACTGTATAATTTAATTTAGCGGGAGTAAGATTTTTGCTAACAAAATAAATAGCATAAGGTTTCTTCTCTTCTTCATGTCCAAGGACAATGCCTATGGCGATATCCGATGCATCTATAGAAATATGAAATGGCAATTTCCAGTTTGGTTCTCTTAGCACTTGTGTTATTGAGACCAGCCTTTTGAGTTCTGAAAACGCAACATCAAACTTATCAGACCAGTGAAATTCTTCATTACCAATTAAATCATGTAAAGGTGCAGCTATTCTTGAAAATTTTTCTATGAATCTATGAAAATAGCCTGCACATCCAAGGAAACTATGTACCTCAGTTTGTGTACGAGGTGTAGGTAGATTAAGGATTACCTCTATTTTTGTTGGATCTACCTTCATTCCATATGAACAAACATAGTGTCCAAGTACCACACCTTCGGTCGTCATCATATGACATTTATCATGACTCAAACATAGCCTGGTAGCAATGCATCATTCCGGTACCTTCTCCAGATTACTTAGAGCTTGATCAAAAGTAGTGTCATAAGGGGTGAAATCATCCATGTAAACTTCAAGTCCTTCATTAATCAAATCAAAAATATGCTCAAAATGGCTCTCTGGACTGTGGTTGGAATGGCTCTCTGGATTGTGGTTGAAGCATTACATAATCCAAAGGGAAATACTCTATATTCAAAGGTACCCTAGGGACATGTAAATGTAGTTTTATCTTGGTCTTCTGGAGCAATCTGGATCTGATTATAACCACTAAAGCCATCTAGGAAGGAAAAAAAAATCTTCCTTGCTAAAGTATCAAGGACTTGGTCAATAAAAGGTAGGGGGAAGTGGTGTTTCTGGGTAGATTTATTGAGTTCTTTGTAGTCTACACTGATCCGCCATTTCCCATTCTTCTTGGGGATGATTACTAGTGGAGAGACACACTAACTGTCTGAAATAGGATATATGAAATCTACATCCAACAGTTTCTATAACTCTTCTTTAATAACATCCCTGAGATGGGGGTTCAATATTTGTTGGGGTTGTCGGATGGGTCGGTCATATTTCTCAATATAGATATGATGTGTACAAAATTGGGGATCGATGCCCTTTATGTCAGGATACTCCCAAGCAAAAGCCTGTTGATATCTAGAAAGGATCTAAATTAATTTTTGTTGTTTTTGCTTATTCAAATTAGCATTAATATTCAGAAACCTCCCTGGTGCAATTTCAACTGATATGTTGTTATGGACAAAAGTAGTGGGAATCTGTTGCTCCATCAATTCTTCCAAAGGATCTCCCTGTGCTTCATTATCTAAAACAACTTTTAGCATTTTACATGTTGGGTTGCTTATAATGGTTGGGTTGTTAATGAAGCTATTGATCACATCATCTTCTAGTTGGTTCTTGATTCTGAGAGCTTCTTCCAGTGTGAGAGAAGATCGTAGTTTCTTTTCTGGATATCTAGGTGGTGGCAATTGTTGATGTATAATAGGCAGACTCGGTTTAGCTGGAGGATATAGGATGAGGTTCTTTGTAGCACTTCCTCTAGAAATTTTCATGTTTCATGTGCGACATCCTATGTATGCATCTGTCGTTGCAAGTCATGGTCTTCCCAATATCAATGGGTTCCCATCGAGTCTACTTCTTGAGTTGATAACTAGGAAATCGGTTGGGTATTCCCAAGAGTCGACTGAAATTGCTACATCTTGTAATGTGCCGACTAGTTTAACCACTGATCTATTAGCCAATTGTAACATAATTGAAGTAGGTTCAAAGGAGGTGATACCCAGGGAATTACAGGTTTCGATGGTCAGAATATTGATGGTTTCCCCTAAATCCACTTGTGTATTTGGAAAAAAACAGCCATGTATCTAAACTGTTACCACAGGATTGCATGGGTCTGTATACTTGACTGGCTCCTACTTGCCTAGAATAATATCGGACAAGGCACCTACCATGTGAATAGTTTATTGACTTTTAGCTTTCCTGGCAAGCTTCTTCCCACATAATTCCTTAATTGTCTTTGCATAAATTGGGATGTCTTGTAGATCCTGTAGGAGTGGGATCTTAACATATAGGTTATTTAGTTCCCCTACAATAATCAGTTAGGATATACAATTGGTTTTTCTATCATTAGCCTCTTGGGATGTGGGGGAGGAGGAATTACGTGCTCATCATGATTTTGTTGCTCGACTGTGTTTCCCCCTTCTCTGCTTCTTCAGTTATGACCACAGTCGAGGGTGTTATTGTTGGTTGTATATTATTTTCATTCTCCTTTTCTTGGTGAATGTTACTTTCTTCAGGAGAAATTATGCGCCCTGACCTCAACCAGAGTTCATTGCACCCTACAGAGTTGATTTCCTCGTCCAAATTCTCAATAATTTACACAAGCTAGGCTGGTCTATTATTAGGATTTGGGTTGGTTTGAGCTGGTAATTGAGGGCACATTTGAGGTTGAGGGTTCTGGGGTAATTGAAGTGGAGCTTGTAAAGTGGGTTGAACTTGAGGAGCCATCCCCATGGCTTGATTGGTCATCCCCATGGGGCGTTTCCATTTTTTATTCCAATTGGGGGCTTGGGAAACTGTGTTAGTCCACTATGAAGGATAGGGCTTATTATTTGAATTATGCCAAGATGGGGTAGGGTATTGCGAGTTAGGCTAGGTAGGATTTGCATCTAGTTGATTTGGCCAGGGTGCAGTAGGATATTGTTGGGACTTCCAAGTGGGATTAGCAAATGGTTGGCCCTTCCATGTGTTTCCATAATTATGCTACTGACCATACTACCCAGAAAAGAAAGGGGAAGGATCATGTAGCGTACCTGGGGGATGAGCCTGCCATTGGCGATGTTGAGCCATCAGATATATTGGTTATGTTTCCTCTTCTGCTTCTTTAAAGACATCTTTTAGTCCTGGGAGTGATGGACATTGCTCTGATGCATGGTCTTTGGAACAGATGGCGCAAACTTGAACCACATCCAAAGGACATTCCCTCGGACCATGTTTCTTTCTGCATCGGTGGAAAAATATGGCCAAAGACTATTCTTCTTCTTCTTGTTTCTGTTTAGTATGCAGAACATCCAATTGTGTAGTCAGAGTACTCAAAATGTCTATTTTAAAATTTTCTAAAAGATTACCAACTTTTTCTCGGGTGACACCCCCGCTAGTAATGTTGCTATTTCTAGTGAGGGGAGCCTGCATTCCTAATTTGGTTGTGTACTTCCAGGTGAACACCTGATGCACAATTGGATAATTTTATCATAAGTTTCTTGATAGATATCACCTTTTCCCATTAAATTCAATGTTTCTACCCATTCATCCTTCATACCTTTTATCAGAGTGGCTTTAAGTACCTCACCTGGTAGTGTACCGTAAGGTGATCTTTGCAAGTTATATTGAAACCTTTCAACATACTCTTCTAGTGTCTCATTTTCTTTTG
>SNQJ01S0056877.1:43750-72056 GCA_010110895.2 Picea sitchensis
GTACATTTTGGTAGGAGTTGGGTAGATTAGCAGGCACATAGTTGACTCCTAATACCTTATTTCCATCAGATGGTTGCATAGAAAAACAAGGGTAAAAAACTTGGATTATTTGGATTCCCATGGTTATCAATGTGGCACAATGAGAGTCAGAATGTATTGGGGATGGTGGACTCTCTAACTTGGTTGTGGGATCTGAGAATCCATCTGATTTGTAGAATACTTCAAAGTTTAATGATTGGAAGAGTTGCAACAATGATTATTTTGTTTCACCTTTGGACTATCATGAGAGGAGGGAATGAGACTTATTCTATATGACAAAATATATTTTTGTTTTTGATACCCAAGATCAATTCCCACAGTGGATTTTCATATTTTGACTTCATTGTGATGCCTTTGTAGGGTAAGATTCATGGTAGTGGATTCAAATTTTAAAGATACTTTAGCTTGGGGTTCTAGGAGAGGAGAATGCAGTATGGGAATGATGGTCAGACCATTATAATAAAAGTGGCACATCGTTATCATGGTGGTTCCTTTTTTAGACTATCTCGGGACCCTAGGATTACATGGTTTGGGAGTTCAACGACTGATGAATATGGGGGAGTCAACTTTTACTTTCAGGAACTTTCTCTTAGGGTGCATTGTATTGGTTTCCTAGAGGATCAATTCTTAGAGGGGTGGACCAAGTTTCTTCAATATTTCATTGCCCTACTTATTGGTAGTTTTTAGGAAGCCTCTTGTGTTAGTACCTTGAAGGACAATTATCTAAGTAGAGGGTCATTGGATGCAGGCCTAGTCAGGAGAAAAGGCTATTTTTGGAAAGAGAAGCATGAAAGGTGGAAAGGACAGTTAGGGTTAGGGTTTTTGTAATGTATTATAATGGTTGATGAGACAAGAATATAAATAGGTAGTACTTAGAGGAGATATAGGAGGAGGAGATAGCCGACTAAGAGAAAAAAGAGAGGAAAAGAGTAGAGAGTTGTAAGAACCGTACTACTCAGTAATATTGTGAGCTAGGGAAGCAGTGAGTGACTCGATCCTGAGGGTTAGATCATAGACTGAGGAGCCTGGTGTGATCCAATCAACCTCAGGGGGATTGAGGATCCTGTTGGAGAGAGGGAGATCTAGAATTGTAAACACACACGACGTGGCATATTACTGCACCATAATAAAGAGATGGAGAGACATATATTTTTGGAGGTAGTTTAGGAGGGGGTGAACCAAGGTAACACCTATGTTATGTGAAGGAATGTATGTGTCTTTATTGATGTTAAATGGTGAATGTTAGATGAATGAATTAACTAGTTAGATATAGTATTTTACATGTATGAATAGAATGATTGCTATAATCAGATGTTAGACTGAATACATAAAGATCACAAGTTACAACCACATATATCCACTCATTCCTAGTTTGCAAACACCTGAGTATTGAAGCCACCCATAGAGATATCTTGGGTGAGACTGCGTGGCACCTTCTGTGTGCTGCGTTGCCTTTTGTTCTAACAGAGGGGCCGATAGTTTTAGAGGTATTTTGTTGGGATTTTATCAAATTTGAAACAGGGTCAATCTATGATAGTAAGGTAGGATCAGAGTAACAAATCAAGAATCCTATGTATAAAGAGAAGAAACAAGATAAAGAACCATCAAATGGTTATGTTTACAATTGGTTAGAACATGATGGGATTGAGTATATGAGATTTGCGGTAGACATGTAAAAAGAAGGACAGACCAGACGACAAGACGTTGAGAGAATGAGAATCTAAAAGGGGATGTTGAGTTCATGGAATCCAATGAAGGCAAAGATAGAGAGCTGGTTGAAAAAAAAGTAGCTGGAGTTTGTGCAGAAAGATAACAGAAACCCGAATTTGACACCATGCAAATATCTGGACAAGTACATATTCAGTGACTTTCATGGAGTATATTTATGTGATTTCCCACATGTGTTGCAGGAGTGGATAAAAATGTTGAAAGACAATCATCCCAAAAATCAGATTAGACATCTAGAGTGGAATCCTGAAGAGATTGCATAGTTACAACGAGTTGATAATAAACTTACGTGGGCAGTAGATTTCTGGTTAGACAACATTGTTGCAGGATTTATCATAGAATTTGTAGTAGATACAACAAAGTCTTACAGTGTGGAAAAACAAGAGTTCTTCAAGGGACCTCGAGGTAGTTATATCATATCATTATATACTTATATTAAGATATTACTATATAACAAAGGAGTAATGACAATGGAGTCAGACAACTAAACTTCCCTGCGTGCATGGGGGAAGGGGGGAAGCACTAACAAGAGAATAAGAAATGGAAGGAGAAATGGATAAAGGAAAGAAGGAGGAGGCCTTGAACCCAATTATGATGGATGAATACCAGATCAAGTTGATCATGGAAACAACTGGAAAGACGCGCAGTGGAGTACCCTACCAATATAAAGTGAACACCAAGAAGAGAGTCGTAGCCGTGAGGGAGGGCTTGTCAAGTGATGAAGAAGAGGTAGAGGATCTTCGAGTAGTAGAGTAGATTAAGGAAATCCTATGTGCAACATATGAGAGGAAGACGAGAGCTCCAAGAGAGGGAATCGAAGACAACACTCCTATCCATATCAATGTCGGTGTGGAACCCATAAACCCATGTGCGACTAATACACTATGAAGAATACCACCATTTAGACAACTGAATTTAGGGAGAAGGAAGACAACATGAAGTACATATACACAGGGGACAACAACTGGGGGAGCCAGTTCAGGGAGCATTAGCCAAGTATCTATACTGTGCGGAGGTAGTAGTTCAACATTCAGGATGGCAGGACATGATCCCACCATCAAGTTACCATAATTCAAAGGAGAGGCATCGAAGGAAACTAAGAAGCACTTGTTCATTTGTGAAAAGATCTGGGAAGAAAAATAGATCAGAGACGAGGAAACTAAACTTTCACAATTAGCTATCATGCTAAGAGATCATGCATTGGATTGGTACATGATTTTAGCTGCAAACAGTCTACCAGGGACAACCAAAATGATTGGAGATATAAAAAAGTTGTTGATAAATGAATTCTAGAAGCCTAGTTCAGAGGATCAACACATGAATGAGATGATAGAGATTAGACATAAACCAGGATAATTTGTATGGGAGATTGACCAGAGATTCAAACAATTAAAGGGAAAGCTAAAGTATGTCATGAAATATATGCATCATAGTCATCTGTTCGTCAATTCACTGCTATCACACTTGAAATACCCTTTGCGACATCAGGAGTTTCAGACATAGGCGGAGGATTTACAGGCAACCCTTCAACTGGAAGAGAACCAATATTAGAAGAAAGATCCAACCATAGAAGAGCTAAAAGAATATATGAATAACTTAACATTCCAGCTAAACTAGAACAAAGGTAAGGACAAAAGAGAAGTCGTTTGGTGTACCACATGTAGGACAAAAGGACACCATAAGAACGAATGCCCAACATTTGCGCAGTACATGGCACCAGGAATGAAAAATCCATTGCCAACGGGAGGATTATGGTGTGAGATATATAAGAAATAGGGGCATGATCCATACCACTACCCAATGATGCAGAAGTACTAGACAATACCTAAGAATTCATATTACAACTTTTGCAAGTTAGTAGGCCACGTTGACAAAGATTGCAGAACCATGGACCTCATGAGGGAAATAACCTCAGATGCTTTTAGGGTGCAGGTAGAAATGATGATTAGGAAATCCACACCACTGTTTAACCAAGTACCAACCCTGTATAACACTATGTAGCAACAATATAACACTGCGCAACAACAATATAACACTGCACAACCACAGTACAATACCGTGCAACCACACTATAATCCTGCACAGTATAACCAGGCGCTTCAGTATAATGCACCACGAGGAGATCGAGATGGCTATAGAGGTGGAGGAAGAGGAAGAGGAGGCTTTGGAAGAGGTAGAGGACCAATGGTATGCAACAACTATCAACAAATAAGACACTATGCAAGAGAATGTCCACTTCCACCTGCGACATGTATGTATTGTCGTGCATCATATCATGACACGAAAGAATGTCCTACACTATTGGGGAAGATCCAGGAAAAGAGTAATCAGAATAATCAGAATATTCAATGGATTTTGGTAGAAGTGGGGGATGAAGGAAGAAATGTCAACATAGTTACGTGGGGAGGAGCTAAGACAAGAAATGATGTAGTAAGACAAGACCCAACACACCACCAATGGGTGAAGAAGAATTCTGAACCGAAGAAGTAGTTTGATGTGAAGAAAGAAAAGGAGATATTCAAGAAGGCCATACAAGAATTTTCGAAGCCAGACATTGCATCGACATCAATTGCGCAACATAATAAGGAAGTACCAGCGCACGATATGCCTCCATCGCTGGACCACACCAAGGAAGCACAACCCCTGGGACAAGTAAGTACGATTAAGAGTTTTTTCCAATCTTGTGTCAAACTAATAAATGATCCATCCTTTGTTAAAGTATTACAAAATATGCTATAAATATGTAGCATAGAGCCAGAAGGAAAGCTATAATAGAAAATCGTTAATCATCTGCATACAAGGAGGAGAACAAGTAGAGAATTCAGATTGAACGCCAACATTGGAGATTTCAACATGAGAGATATTATACTGGATTTAGGATCCGAAGTAAATGTGCTACCCAAGAAGACATGGAAATGTATGGGAGAACCCACATTAGACTATTTACCAATTCAATTGAATCTAGAAAACCAACATAGAGTACTACCAATTGGAAGACTAAAAGGGGTGACAGTAGATCTGGATGGAGTACACACTAAATCCAACTTCGAAGTAATAGAGATAGTGGATGGCACAACAACTTATCCGACATTGCTTGGCTTGGATTGGTCATTCGAAAATCAAGTCATAATCAATTTAAATATGAGGAAGATGATATTTGAGTCAGGAGAATATAGAGTCATTGCACCATTGGACCCATCAGAAGGGGAAAGGTTTGTAGAACCTACTTGCTTGGACCTGGAGGAAATTAACCAGTTGTACAGAACAACCACGCGAGACGAAGACGATGTGAACCCAACTGTCAATGGGGTACTCAGTTGGAGAAGCATCATCTCATGTGCATTAGAATCATATACAGGCTTAGAGAATTGGCAGCAGAGGTTACAAGAAGTCTTCACAAGAAGATGCGCAAGAATAGATTACGTATTAAGATGGGTAGGTACAGAGATAAGGGAACCTCCCAACTTCCATGGGGTGAATGACTTAGAAATGTTCTTAATACGATACAAAGATGAAGTTTTATAAAATCATAGGCTTTTATCTCTGGAAATAGCACTCAAGGAAACACCTGCACGATGGTGGGATGCGCAAAAAGAAACAATTAAGAACTGGTACCAATGTAAGCAGTTGCCGCGCATTAGGTTTGGCACAGAACAAGGAAACAATCAACTACATAAATATGATAGACAAGGGGCACCAACAAAACACTTGGAGAAGTGCAGAATGTTATGGACGTTGACACCACCAGAGGAATGGCCTCATCATTTTGTTCACACATTAGAAGGCATTCCAGCAAACTGGTATACAAACCAGGAATTGTGCAGAGGACCTACAAACTAGACAATATTACACCAAAACTTTACAGTCACTTTCTCATTTGAGCATGAGAACCCCAACATAGACTCAATAGTTAAAAGAATCGTAAGGGTGATATTCATTAAAGAACCAGAATTTGAACTCATGATAGAAGAACAACAACAAAACATACAAACAATAAAAGAACTATTGCTATGCTACCATGTGCAGGAAGAAGCACTAGATGAAGATGACCTGCAAAACATTCAGATTGCGGAATTTGAAGGTGAAAGAGAAGTGGAAGTTCCACCTTTGGAATCAAAACTATTTTTTGTTCCGATCAAAGTGAAGAAAGTCAATATTTGGATAGTTGATAATCCCAAAATGGTCAGCATCGGAGATTACTGGGATGAGAAAATAGTAGAAAGCATAACAAAGTTACTGCATGAGTACAATGAATTGTTCCCGACGATGTTCACAGAAATTAAAAGCATAGACAGAGAGCTAGGTGAAATGAATATACCTCTCATATCTGAGGCAAGACTGATCAGACAGGGACCATATAGACTAAACCCTATATATAAGATAAAATTCAAAGCTGAAATCGATAAGATGTTGGAGGTCGGAATCATAGAACCTATATAGGAATCTGAATGGGTAAGCCCTATGGTAGTTTAGGATAAAAAGTAGGGAGGGATAAGGATATGTGTTGACCGGAGGAAGTTGAATGATGCGTTCCTACATGACCCATTCCCTACTCCTTTCACAGATGAGGTGTTGGAGAATATAGGAGGACATGTAGCTTACTCATTCACTAATGGATTCTTAGGCTACCATCAGATCAAGATAGCTTCAGAAGACAGATACAAGACCACTTTTTCCACATAAAGGGGATCCTACTAGCACACAGTCATGCCGTTTGGATTGAATAATGCACCAACAATATTTTCCAAAGTAGTCATAGTTGCATTCAAAGAATTCATTCACCATTTTTTAGAAGTATATTTGGACGATTAGACAGTCTACAGTCTGTTGAAAGACCATGTAGGGGTGTTGAGGCTGATGTTAGAAATATGCAGGAAATGTCAGATATCGTTAAACATTAAGAAGTTCATCTTCAGAATACCATTTGGGATACTATTGGGCCATATAGTATGTAAACAAGGCTTGCTAGTAGATCCTACCAAGATTGCATTAATTGTTAATCTACCACCACCAAAATTAGTACGTCAGTTAAGAGAAACATTGGGACACACAAGATACTATAGGAAATTTATAAAAGGGTATGCGCAAATCACTGCTCCAATGGATAAATTGTTAAGAAAAGACAACAAGTTTCAATGGAATGAGAACTGTCAACATGAATTGGACACCATAAAAGAGAAGATGGTAACTGCACCAATACTAGTATTCCTAGATTCGGAAAAGACATTCCATGTCCATGTAGATGCATCAACCATAGTACTTGGAGATATTCTGGCACAACCAAGAGCAAGATAATTGAACCATCCTATAGCATTTTCTAGCCGAAAACTGTTAGAATCAGAGAAAAATTACAATACCACAGAGAGAGAAGGCTTAGCTATGGTCTACACGATTCAAAAGTTCAGGAATTACTTATTGGGAAAACATTTCAAGATGTTTACAGACCATTCAACCCTCAAATACCTCGTCAACAAGCCAGTGTTGGGGGGGAGAATTTGTAGATGGTTATTGTTGTTCCAGGAATTTGACTTCGAAGTGATAGTCAAACTAGGGAATTTGAATGCAAGACCTGATCACCTGTTGAGGATCACTAATGGAGAGGAACCTATGAATCTAGAAGGCAAATTTCCTGATGCACAATTATTTTTAGTCCAAGTAGCTGATGAATATTTCGTAGAAATCATTCAATACTTGAGTACAGGGACTGTGCCACAAGGATTCAACACCACATAGAATAAAAATCTAGTAGTCAGAGCTGCAAACTACCAATTGATTGCAGGACACTTATATAAGATGGGTGTAGACAACATCTTGAGAATATGTGTACTAGAACATGAAAGACCTAGAATTTTAGCAGAAGCCCATGAGGGAATAACGGGAGGACATTATGTAGGAAAAGCTACCACGCAGAAGGTATTGCATGCAGGATTATGGTGGCTAACTGTTCATAGAGACTCAAAAGACTACTGCCAGAGATGTGATGTATGCCAGAGGGTTGGTAAATCGAATAGACGGGACGAGATGTCCCTGAGACCACAAGTAACCTTGCAAGTATTCAAAAAATGGAAAATAGATTTTGTGGGACCAATTAACCCACCAACAAAACATTTAGGAGTGAGGTACATTATTACTGTGACAAAGTATTTCACAATATGGGAAGAAGCAACACCAGTAAAATATTGTAGCGCAAATACAACAACACCCTTCTTGTTTGAGAAAGTGATCACTAGATTTGGATGCCTAAGGATTTTGATGAGTGACCAAGGCACTCACTTCATTAACAACACTATTAAGGGGATGACTGAGGAGTTTAAACTTTATCATCAAAAGAGTACACCATATCATTCTCAAGCAAATGGAATAGTGGAATCCTTTAATAAGATCCTCGAGAATGCACTGACAAAGATATGCAATGTCAATAGTGACGATTGGGACTTGAAGATACCAACAATACTGTTGGAATACCAGACCACATGAAAAAAATTGTCAGGGCAGACACCATTCATATTGGTGTATGGACAAGATACAGTGGTGCCATTAGAGTTTCTAGTACCTAGTCTGCGTGTAGCAACAATTACAAACATGATAGAGTGAGGAGCAATTCAATAAAGGCTAAGTCATCTTATGATCATGGAATAAGATAGGATTCTAGCAGGGTTTCACCGAGAAGTACATAAAGCAAGGGATAAATCTTGGAATAATAGACATATCAAGAGGAAAAATTTCAAGGAGGGAGACATAGTCTTGGTGTACGACAGTAAATCTCTTCAACACCTAGGAAAACTCAGAATGCATTGGTTGGGACCATATGAATTAAAGACTATCACAGATGGGGAAGATGTACAATTGAAGGACTTGGGAGGAACAAGACTCAAAGGAATGATCAATGAGAGTCGACTGAAGCTATATAGGGACAATCGACCTCCTAACAGGTATATAAAAAAAAAAAAATGCGTCAGACATCAAAAGATAGTAACTAACGGAAGAAGATGTAGTGGGATGAAAATAAAACATCCACGCACAGTGGAAGAATAGCATAATGTGCACTCAGAAACATTAGCGTGCTGAAGAAAGGACCAATGGTTAGAAAAATGAGAAAATTGCATAAATGGCGAGTATGGAAAATCGACGCCAACTGATGGCGTCTATCAAAATTGAATGTCAAGAATGATTGACGGGACGTCACATTAATCGCTCGAACTGGGGACGTCGAGGGGATTTTATGGGAAGTATGCACGAATTTCCAATTCATTTAAAACACAACTTGGGTAACATCTCCGAGAAGTTTCACACGAATCCTAAATAAGGTAAGTACGGGGATATCGGAAGGGTTATTGAAAAATTGAGAAAATCACAGAGCGACAGAGTATACGGAGCACAGAGAAAGGTTGCAGGAGTTGCAAAACGAATGAAGATCGACAGAGACCATTTTAACCACCATGGCACCACCCAAGCTAGGAGCGTTGAGCCAGGCCTGCAGAAGACCTCAAAGAAACCTTAGAGCACCTCAACGACCACAAGGAAACGAATAGGCACCACCAAGGAATACGACATTCGTCGATTGGACAAAATCCCGTCGTCCAATATGGAACGAGGGATCCCCACACCAATGGTGGAGGAAACACAACAAAAAACAACAGTGGGCATGGATATCAATATGCTAGAAGTAGGATAGGGCCAATAGGCCACAGACACAAGAAATTCCTCACGCCCTGAAAACCCTGAGGAAGCCTTGAGGGTTAATCAAGGGAACACACGATAAGGATAATATTTTATTGAATTTCTTGGGCATAGAGGCTTCTAAACGAGGAAAGTAATGGAGACACATGACATATCTACAAGGGCACCCTCCTTTTAAGATTTACGCATAGAAAATTATTCATTCTCTTAGAAATTCACCCTATCCAAGTAATATTATTATTTGGAAGAGGTTATTTCTAGAATACCACCCTCATCATGGAGTTTTACACTTGGCACACACAAATGGATTATGACAACTATAGATTACTGATATTCTAGAAACAACCTTCATCTAGTGGCTAGCACAAATGGATTCTAACATCTACAAATTACTTCACGAAGTGGATTGAAGCTGTACCTACAAGGAGGGAAACTAATAAGGTAATCATAAGTTTCCTTGAAGAGAATATTTTATCCAGATTTGGTTGTTCAGAAGTAATCATCACAAATAATTCTGCAGCTTTCAAATCCACTAACATGGTAAAATTATGTGAGGATTATGGAATCAAGCTTAGGCATTCTACTGGTTATTACCCACAAGGTAATGGCCTAGCTGAATCATCCAATATAACTATGGTCAAGATCATCAAGAAACTTATGGAAGATAACAAGAGGGATTGGAATTCAAAGTTGAAATATGCTTTATGGGATGATCGTGTTAGCACAAAGAGAGCAATTGGAACTTCATTGTTTCAGTTAGTATATGGAATGGAAACAATCTTTCCAGTACAACTTATTTTTCCAATTGTAAAATTTTTGTAAGATACCGAAGCTAAACCTAATGATGCTATCAAAAGTATTTGTCAGATTGTAGAATTGCAGCAAGCAAGAGAGAAACTTCTTGAAAAGGCACATCAACATCAATAGAAGGTTAAAGAGACTTTTGACAAAAAAGAAAAAATAGAGCAGTTGCTCCCGGGGGATTTGGTTATGAAATGGGATGCTCGTAGAGAAGACCATCATGGGAATTTTGATAGCCTATGGTCAGGTCCATTCGAGGTGGAGAAGGTCTTGGAAAACAACACTTTCCTATTGTAGAATTTGGAAGGTGAAGAGGTTTTTGGTGGCCCAGTAAATGGGCGTTTTATAAAGAAATTCTTTTACTAAAGTCATTGGTGGATAAAATCCCATTGTACATATTGGTGTGGTGTGGTAGTTAGAAAATAAAGGACTCCATATCTCAATGGAGAAATATTGCACTTATCCTTTTCTGTTTACAGTAATAGTTTTGATTTTTCAGTTTGTTATGTTTTGAATAACATTTCACCAAACTTTAGTAGTTTAAACAATTACACTTTGCAGAATAACATGGAAGATAGCTTGAAGGAACATAAGGCACATGTCTACTCAAAGTTCTTGGAGTTCCACAGGGACAAATCTATCCCCCATGAAGCCATTGTTATCACCTATTTCGTTCTGCTAAGTCTCATCTCTCATCTCTTATTTTCTCCATTTTAAATTTTTTATGTAAGCTATAAATCCTAATCACTAGTTTGATTAAGGGTGCAAAAGCTTATTAAGGGGGTCAAATTTATATTTGTGTTGAGAAAAATGAGGGGTACTTAGTCTTATTAAGGGGGATAGGATTAATTATACATATGTTTGTAAGACTGTCATATGACATCATTCAAAGTGTCAAATCCTTTCATCAAAGGCCAGATTTCATGTCTTAGTTTATGTTTCATCATTACTAAGTTAGATAAGGAATTTCAAGTCGTTTTATTTTCAAAAATGCCAAAGGACAAGTTTATGAAGGGCGCTACAGGACCTTACACCTGTCCCTGTTTCATCATCACACGGATGGTTGGAATGAATTTGAGGACGTGGATCATCCTATCTGGTTAGATGAAAGATTCAAGGTAATTATCAAGTACCCAATTGCTAGTCATAACGTGCGAAGGTGGGGGTCTTTTCACTTGTACGTGTCTCTTGTCCAGGATGTCACACAAATGAAGTTTATTCAAAAGACAATTCTTTTAAATCTGATGCATTATTTCATTACTCTAGTTTCACACTGCAAAGCTGGACGAATTTGAATTTTCATCCATAGAGCTAGCAAATCCCCTATCCTTCTTGACACAACAGACATATCCATTTTATACAGCAAAGAGTCCAGCCTTCTGGTCATGATAGTTAATATGGGTAAAGGTGAACATGTGAAAAGGAAAGAGCCTAATGGGCCCGAGATTATGGAAGCATATGAAGACAATAGACTCATCGTTGATCGAGCTGGTTGGTATTTGTACTGCACCAAGTTAGATGGTTATCACTATGCTGTAGCCCGAGAGTTTGTTGAAATTTTTAATGGACGGAGGGCCCGAATTTCAAACCTAGTTATGTAGGTTACAAAAGTTTCCATAGAAACAACTTGTAACCTCCCTACTGATGGAGAAAAGTGGTTCAAAAACAAATTTATTACAGGAGGGGATGTAAATCAGTTCTTGAAACATGAACATAGAGATTCCAATTGGGCCAAGGGTATTCCTAGGGATTGGATTGTTGATGAATGGATGGAGGCCTTGCTTATGCTTAAATGATACATCACATGTGAAGGGTGCTATTCCACTGTGTTTTTGTTTCATCTTTGTTTCCTTCTTCATATGTCAAGAATCACAAGAATAAGTCTACCATATTAATTCTTAATATATCTAAATAAGATGGCCATGAAAATTCAAGAAAACCCTAAGACCCCTCCTCATGTAATTTATCATCAAGGATTTATTAAGATACTTATTAAAGCTGAGTTGGGAAAATTATAGAGGACATGGGATCAATTCTTGATCCAATAAGGGTTTGAGAAAGAAGTACCTCCTCATGCCACATAGTTACATAATAAAGTTACTGAGATTAATAAATAAGCTTCACCTAGCGCAAGTCAACCAATAATTCCAAGGAAGGGTAAAACATAAGCTTCACCCAGTCCAAGCACTAGGCCTCGAAATAATTTCAGGTTGAAATATAAAGCATTGTATAACCCTGCCATTAAAGATAAGGTTATCATTATTAATAAATAATCTACAAACCCAAAAGAGGAGCCATAAAAAAGAAAGAAAATTCCTATAACCAAGCTTGAGAGGAATAAGTATAAGAAGGGAGGCCTGACAACAAATACAAATACTCTTATAGGTAAAAATAGAGCTTCTACAAGAAAATAGAGTAAAAAGAATAAGAGAGGTCCAAACCCTACGATCAGATCTGAAGGGGATAAGCCTAAGAGAATACAAAGTCATTCTCAAACCAAGAAGACAAGAAGGAACAATTTACATTTGTTGGAAGAAGAAACTACATCAGTTTTTCAAGGAGAATTCACAGTCTGAGAATTTCGCCTTCAATGAAAACCCTAAATTTTGACTAAATATGATTGATGAAGGAAGAATCTTTTTGTTTCCTTGTATTTAAGAGTCCATTCCTATTTTTTGTTATGATTGACTGTAACCTAGTCTTGAGTTGAGAAAAAGGTACAAATATCTTCATTATCACCATGGTTTATGATATAATCTTGATTGACTTTTCTATTAATTAGAAATAATTAGGAAAGAAAATGATTAAAAAGTCTTCTAGAAATGTTATTGAGTGATATTAGATAATTTCTGAATTTCGGTTTGAATTGTTTGGTTTTATTGCAGAAATGGACAATTATTGTTAAACTCAAGATAACTAAGAGGATTATGAGGATGCATAGACTATTGGAGATCGAAGAAATCAAGTGCAAGGCAGTTTTGAGGAAGATTGACTCTCTTTTGTAATATTTATAAATAGTAAAAGCAATCATGAGGATCTCTCGATCCTTAGGATAGCTTAATTTACCCATAGCATTGTAATATATAGAGGGTGATGAACCATAGAGAAATATCTAAGAAATTTATCCAAGCATTCGAAACTCTGAATTGCTCTGTACAAGCAGTCTATTGTAAATGTTTTACTAGTTATGGAATTAATGGAAGCCGTGAGTGTTTTTACCATCTTTGCATACTAAGTTTTTAGCAGTAGTACCTTCTGAAGACTGTGGGCCCAATCAGAAGGAGTTACCGTCTCAATCTGTAATCGTATCAACTTGATTTCAGTTCTATGATTTAAATCTCTTTGCAACAGTTAAGATAAATGGGTGAGTGTGCTAATGTTTTCATAAATTGGTTATGCCATTTAATTACAGAGGATAGATGTTTCATTTGAAGGTTATTGATTGTTGTTCCATTTCCCATTGCTGTAGTTTATTGCTTGAGAGTTCCTCTCATTTTCACATGTGTCGTTCCTTTTATTAAAATTACAGTTGTTGTTCCTTTCTCTTAAATCTGCATTTGTTGTTCCTTCTCAATTTTACAATACTTAGTTGTTCTTTTCCAACAGGTTAGACAATCATTGATAGATTGGTTTATTAAGTATTTTCATAGCTTAAATTACTTTTTCTTAGCTAGATGAATTCAACAAATTGGTTAATGGCTTTAATTCACAGTATGTTATTGATCATATTATAATTATGTTGAGTAAGGTCTTAGTTTCAGAGTTTTTAATGAATGTCTGAGGAACTTGATTATTGATAAACTCAGATTTGATTTAGCTACACGATTTTAACCTCTACAACTATTTGCATAGACTTTGCCGATATTCTTGAAAGAAAAGACAAATCCTCAGTTGATAAATTAATGTTAAACTAAGGTTGTTTTTAGGACATCTTTAGAGACCAACATTTTTCCTCCGTTGCCGGGGAGAATGCCAAAGATAGCATAGGTTGCGTCTCTAGAGGATAAGGTATTGAAAATGGAAGGTAAGAACCTATGTAGGTAATAAGTAAAATGCTTGTGCTAATACCTACCTTCAGCTGATGCATAGAGGTTATATAGGTGCTTAAAATTTTTGTGTGAGTGTGTATGACTAAGAAGAAAGAACCTGAAAAACCAAAACCCCCACCGTAGACTACAAAAGCCCAGGTCTCAATGCCCCATGGAAGGAGCACTTACATAGACGAAATTATCCAAAAAGATGAATCTCAAGCTTTGGTTGGACCTCAGAAAGGATCCACCCGAATACCTCAAGCAACAAATTCACCAACTGCAGCTCATGATGAGGTTCATAGTGGAACTGAAGGGGCTGAACAAAGATTCCAAAATACACATACCCCACCTCTCAGTCCTTCAAATGAGGGAAATTCCTGTAATTTGAAAGAAGGAGAAGGGGAGACCAGTGGATTTGCTGAGGCAAACCCACCACCACCTAAACCTGGATCTCTTGTGATTCTGATAGGAGAAGGAACACCTGCAATTCTAGATAGAGGCAACACGATTAAATCCCCTAGGAGACCAAGTAATCAATCTCTCCAAATAGAACACCTAGACCAAGAAATCCTTGAAGGCTATTGGAATATCTTTAACCAAATGGCACAACAAAATCCACTGTGACCCCAGGCTTCCACCTTGGAATATCCTATAGTCGATCTGGTTGCTAATGCCCCAATGAAAGCCATTCCATTACAAAATCTTCCAACCTTTCATGGATTAATCTTAGAGGACCCTGATGCGTTCTTATTCAAATTTGATGTCCCGTGTAGAGGTTATGACTACACCTATGAACCCTAGAAACTGAAGCTATTCCCTTCCACTTTAAAAGGAGCATATTTACGATGGTTTATGGGAATAGGAGGAACTTTAAATTCCTGGGATGAAATGAAACAAGCCTTCCTTATGAAATATCAAGACCACTGTAGAACCAGGGATTTAAAAGACGAAATCTTTCAAATGATTGCAAAAGAAAATGAGACACTAGAAGAGTATGTTGAAAGGTTTCAATATAACTTGCAAAGATCACCTTACGGTACACTACCAGGTGAGGTACTTAAAGCCACTCTGATAAAAGGTATGAAGGATGAATGGGTAGAAACATTGAATTTAATGGGAAAAGGTGATATCTATCAAGAAACTTATGATAAAATTATCCAATTGTGCATCAGGTGTTCACCTGGAAGTACACAACCAAATTAGGAATGCAGGCTCCCCTCACTAGAAATAGCAACATTACTAGCGGGGGTGTCACCCGAGAAAAAGTTGGTAATCTTTTAGAAAATTTTAAAATAGACATTTTGAGTACTCTGACTACACAATTGGATGTTCTGCATACTAAACAGAAACAAGAAGAAGAAGAATAGTCTTTGGCCATATTTTTCCACCGATGCAGAAAGAAACATGGTCCGAGGGAATGTCCTTTGGATGTGGTTCAAGTTTGCGCCATCTGTTCCAAAGACCATGCATCAGAGCAATGTCCATCACTCCCAGGACTAAAAGATGTCTTTAAAGAAGCAGAAGAGGAAACATAACCAATATATCTGATGGCTCAACATCGCCAATGGCAGGCTCATCCCCCAGGTACGCTACATGATCCTTCCCCTTTCTTTTCTGGGTAGTATGGTCAGTAGCATAATTATGGAAACACATGGAAGGGCCAACCATTTGCTAATCCCACTTGGAAGTCCCAACAATATCCTACTGCACCCTGGCCAAATCAACTAGATGCAAATCCTACCTAGCCTAACTCGCAATACCCTACCCCATCTTGGCATAATTCAAATAATAAGCCCTATCCTTCATAGTGGACTAACACAGTTTCCCAAGCCCCCAATTGGAATAAAAAATGGAAACGCCCCATGGGGATGACCAATCAAGCCATGGGGATGGCTCCTCAAGTTCAACCCACTTTACAAGCTCCACTTCAATTACCCCAGAACCCTCAACCTCAAATGTGCCCTCAATTACCAGCTCAAACCAACCCAAATCCTAATAATAGACCAGCCTAGCTTGTGTAAATTATTGAGAATTTGGACGAGGAAATCAACTCTGTAGGGTGCAATGAACTCTGGTTGAGGTCAGGGCGCATAATTTCTCCTGAAGAAAGTAACATTCACCAAGAAAAGGAGAATGAAAATAATATACAACCAACAATAACACCCTCGACTGTGGTCATAACTGAAGAAGCAGAGAAGGGGGAAACACAGTCGAGCAACAAAATCATGATGAGCACGTAATTCCTCCTCCCCCACATCCCAAGAGGCTAATGATAGAAAAACCAATTGTATATCCTAACTGATTATTGTAGGGGAACTAAATAACCTATATGTTAAGATCCCACTCCTACAGGATCTACAAGACATCCCAATTTATGCAAAGACAATTAAGGAATTATGTGGGAAGAAGCTTGCCAGGAAAGCTAAAAGTCAATAAACTATTCACATGGTAGGTGCCTTGTCCGATATTATTCTAGGCAAGTAGGAGCCAGTCAAGTATACAGACCCATGCAATCCTGTGGTAACAGTTTAGATACATGGCTGTTTTTTTCCAAATACACAAGTGGATTTAGGGGAAACCATCAATATTCTGACCATCGAAACCTGTAATTCCCTGGGTATCACCTCCTTTGAACCTACTTCAATTATGTTACAATTGGCTAATAGATCAGTGGTTAAACTAGTCGGCACATTACAAGATGTAGCAATTTCAGTCGACTCTTGGGAATACCCAACCGATTTCCTAGTTATCAACTCAAGAAGTAGACTCGATGGGAACCCATTGATATTGGGAAGACCATGACTTGCAACGACAGATGCATACATAGGATGTCGCACATGAAACATGAAAATTTCTAGAGGAAGTGCTACAAAGAACCTCATCCTATATCCTCCAGCTAAACCGAGTCTGCCTATTATACATCAACAATTGCCACCACCTAGATATCCAGAAAAGAAACTACGATCTTCTCTCACACTGGAAGAAGCTCTCAGAATCAAGAACCAACTAGAAGATGATGTGATCAATAGCTTCATTAACAACCCAACCATTATAAGCAACCCAACATGTAAAATGCTAAAAGTTGTTTTAGATAATGAAGCACAGGGAGATCCTTTGGAAGAATTGATGGAGCAACAGATTCCCACTACTTTTGTCCATAACAACATATCAGTTGAAATTGCACCAGGGAGGTTTCTGAATATTAATGCTAATTTGAATAAGCAAAAACAACAAAAATTAATTTAGATCCTTTCTAGATATCAACAGGCTTTTGCTTGGGAGTATCCTGACATAAAGGGCATCGATCCCCAATTTTGTACACATCATATCTATATTGAGAAATATGACCGACCCATCCGACAACCCCAACAAATATTGAACCCCCATCTCAGGGATGTTATTAAAGAAGAGTTATAGAAACTGTTGGATGTAGATTTCATATATCCTATTTCAGACAGTTAGTGTGTCTCTCCACTAGTAATCATCCCCAAGAAGAATGGGAAATGGCGGATCAGTGTAGACTACAAAGAACTCAATAAATCTACCCAGAAACACCACTTCCCCCTACCTTTTATTGACCAAGTCCTTGATACTTTAGCAAGGAAGATTTTTTTTTCCTTCCTAGATGGCTTTAGTGGTTATAATCAGATCCAGATTGCTCCAGAAGACCAAGATAAAACTACATTTACATGTCCCTAGGGTACCTTTGAATATAGAGTATTTCCCTTTGGATTATGTAATGCTTCAACCACAATCCAGAGAGCCATTCCAACCACAGTCCAGAGAGCCATTTTGAGCATATTTTTGATTTGATTAATGAAGGACTTGAAGTTTACATGGATGATTTCACCCCTTATGACACTACTTTTGATCAAGCTCTAAGTAATCTGGAGAAGGTACCGGAATGATGCATTGCTACCAGGCTATGTTTGAGTCATGATAAATGTCATATGATGACGACCGAAGGTGTGGTACTTGGACACTATGTTTGTTCATATGGAATGAAGGTAGATCCAACAAAAATAGAGGTAATCCTTAATCTACCTACACCTCGTACACAAACTGAGGTACATAGTTTCCTTGGATGTGCAGGCTATTTTCATAGATTCATAGAAAAATTTTCAAGAATAGCTGCACCTTTACATGATTTAATTGGTAATGAAGAATTTCACTGGTCTGATAAGTTTGATGTTGCGTTTTCAGAACTCAAAAGGCTGGTCTCAATAACACAAGTGCTAAGAGAACCAAACTGGAAATTGCCATTTCATATTTCTATAGATGCATCGGATATCGCCATAGGCATTGTCCTTGGACATGAAGAAGAGAAGAAACCTTATGCTATTTATTTTGTTAGCAAAAATCTTACTCCCGCTAAATTAAATTATACAGTAACATAAAAATAATTTTTAGCCGTTATACATGCTATTAATAAATTCCACCACTATATAACAAACTATCCAGTTATTTTGTATACTGATCATTCTGCTATTAAATATTTAGCTAACAAGCCAATTACTATTGGATGGGTTACTCGGTGGTTATTACTATTGCATGAATTCAACATCACCATCAAGGATCGACCTGAAAGAGAGAATCTTGTTGCATATTTCTTGTCTCGCGTGACCACAACAAATGATTCTTTGACAATTGAAGACCAATTTCCAGTCGAACACCTGTTCACTGTCACTATTAAGACACCATGGTACGCTGATGTGGCGAATTATCTGTCAGCTGTGAAAATACCAGCACACCTATCATAAAGAGAAAGGAAACTGATCATCCAACGCAATGCACGGTTCACCTGGATTGGTGGATATATTTTCCACACAAGGGATGACCTCCAGATCTAAAGATGTGTAAGATATGACAAAATTTATGATGTATTGAAGGAGGGTCATGATGAGCCCTGTCGCAGACATTTTGCAGACCGTAGAACTGGGCATAAGATTTTATAGATGGGCTACTAATGGCCCTCATTATTTAAATATGTGAAGAAGTATGTCTAGGCCTGCGATATCTGTCAAAGGATGGGTCGACCAAGCCAAGCTGATGAAATGCCCCTAGAAGCACAAGTAGTCGCAGAACCTTTCGAGAGATGGGCACTATAATTTGTTGGCCCCTTCAACCCAAAATCAAACCAGAAGACCTATATACTAGTTGCAACAGACTATATGACCAAATGGTCAGAGGTAGTAGCCTTGTAAAATGCAACAGAGGAAGCAGTCATTAAGTTTCTCTTCGAATTATTTGTATGCTATGGATTATCCAGGGAAGTAATCACTAACGGAGGGTCGCAATTTACAGCCCATAAAATCACGACCACCCTGCACAATTATCATATTAAACACAGAGATACTTCCCCCTACCACCTACAGGAAAACAAACAAGTAGAAAGTACTAATAAAGTCTTGGAGGAAATTTTGACAAAAACAGTCTCAACAAACCGTCAAAATTGGGAAGCTGAGCTTCCAAATGCCTTATGGGCCTATCGCACAATATGGCGTAACACTACTACATACTCTCCTTATCATCTAGTCTATGGAAAATAACCTATCTTTCCAATTGAATTTGAGATCAAGACTCTAAGGATGGCCCAGGAAATTGGAATGGATCTTACGAAGGCACATACACAATGCTTACAACAGCTCAATGAGTTATATGAAGCACACATGCTCACCCTAAAATGCACAACTGTTATTCAGCAACAGAGAGATAGCTGGCACAATAAACATATCAAGAAGAAATCCTTCCAGAAAGGTGATTGGGCGCTTCTCTATGATTCCAGATTTCAGGATTTTCCTGAAAAATTGTAGACAAGGCGGCTGGGACCGTATGAAATCAATGAAGTTAATGATAATAACACTGTCACTTTAGTTACCATCGACGGGTCTGGTTCTCATTTTCTGGTAAATGGACATCGACTACAACTCTATCATCATCCACTTTCAAAAGAATCATTTTGCCAAGAAGTAAGTAAGGACCCTACTATTTAGATTTTAGCTGACTAGGAAGGTAACCCATCAACTTCAACTTCATAAAATTATGATTTTTACCAGCACTGTACATATTGTATATAGATTTTTTTACAAATTTGATTGAGTTTTTAGTTTTTATTCTAGGGAAGTCACTTGAGAGAATAAGAACTAGAAGAGATCATTGTAATACATATAATTAACACTCTTTTATGTTCCTTATCCAAAATTTCAATTTAGTCATGTCTCATTTTTGAAGATCCAACAAAACACAAAAGATGAATATGTCATGTTCTGCAGAAAAAATCAGGTGACTGTAGTAAATAAAAATAAATAAATGCATGAGACTAACAAACCATCATTGAATAAACCTACCCATAAAAATTGAATGAATTTAGTTGATGACTAATCAATCCTAGATTCCCTAAAAATGTCTGCGAGTGGTATCCAATTATTTAAATAAGATGGTTAAAACTAGAAATTCATCGTAGTTGTTCATTTGAACGGAACAACTGTCGTTCCCTTCGTGCAATTGTTGTTTCCTTCGTGCGATTGTTGTTCCCTTTGTGGGTAGTGTTGTCCATTTGAAAGTAACAACTGTTGTTCCCTTCATACGATTATTGTTCCCTTCGCAGGTAGTGTCATCCATTTGAAAGTAACAACTGTCGTTCCCTTTGTTACAACTGTTGTTCCCTTTATCGTGATTTTCGTTCTTTTTTCAGATAAGCACTATTCATTTGAAAGAAACAACTGTTGTTCCTTCTGTGGTTTTTCCTTATTGTTGTTCCTTTCCCTCAAAAGTCATGATTCTTTTTTCATGAACAAGCATGCCATTATTACGTTAGCCACTTTTTTGGGTATGACCTTCACTAATTAATTTTCAAACAACATCACTTCTAATTATCATAACAACGATTTGTCATTTTCTTTTGTGGACTATATAACATACCTTATCGAATTGTTTTTGGATTGATTTCTTCGAATTATCTTAATATTGTTCATGATACTTAACCACCATAATTTGTTTCTGTCCCCTATATATTTACATATTCTTGAATGGTAATTTTCCTTCATATCATAATAAGGAGTCTAAGGAACATTTTTACTTGGCATTCTTACACTTCTTACGCCATCCGTCACTCTGTAATTGTATCAATTTGATTTCAGTTCTGTGATTTAAATCTCTTTGCAACAGTTAAGATAAATGCGTGAGTGTGTTGATGTTTTCATAGATTGATTATGCCATTTAATTACATAGGATAGATGTTTCATTTGAAGGTTATTGATTGATGTTCCATTTCCCATTGCTGTAGTTTATTGCTTGAGATTTCCTCTCATTTTCACATGCATCATTCCTTTTATTAAAATTACAATTGTTGTTCCTTTCTCTTAAAACTACATTTGTTTTTCCTTCTCAATTTTAAAATACTTAGCTGTTCTTTTCCAGCAGTTTAGACAATCATTGATAGATTGGTTTATTAAGTATTTTCATAGATTAAATTACTTTTTCTTAGCTAGATGAATTCAACAAATTGGTTAATGCCTTTAATTCACAACATTTTATTGATCAAATTATAATTATGTTGAGTAAGGTCTTAGTTTCAAAGTTTTTAATGAATGTGTGAGGAACTTGATTATTGATAAATTCAGATTTGCTTTAACTACACAATTTAAACCTCTACAACTATCTGCATAGACTTTGTCGATATTCTTGAAAGAAAAGATGAATCCTCGGTTGATAAATTGATGTTAAACTAAGATTGTTTTTAGGGCATCTTTAGAGCCCAACACCTAGGTGAGGAAAGGTGTTAAAAAGGATCAAAATTGGTTTTTTGTATGGTGCTATAGGAAGTTCCTGCAGTCTCATACACAAGAAAATATTAGCGCTACAGGAACACCTGTAGCAGTTGATTTTGCAACATATATTACACAGATTCATATTTTCATAATGGAAAAAGGATTTAAACAAGGTAAATAATTTATGGATCATTAGATGGAGTTAGATACCATTTTTGTGGATCTCCAGTCTATCTTGGGACACAATGATTCTATAGATCAATTTTCATTGCTGAGTTGTTTGGGTAGCTAAAGAAATGAAAATCCAGTCTTTTAAGGTGCATGGGGATTTTGAACTCATTGTACAATAGGTTAGAAATGTATATCAAACAAAGAACATTCGGTTGAAATATTACATAAATAAGGTATGGGACATCATTGAAGCCTTTTTTCTATCTTTCAACATTTTATAAATTCTAAGAAATCTGAATGAGCAGGATGATTCACTGGCTTTGGTAGCAAGTACTTTTAAACCTCCTTTTCCCCCAAAGCTAAAATATGAGGCTGAGGTTAGGTACATGCCTTTGATTCTGGACAATGTCAAGAATTGGAGAGTATTTGAGGAAAATTATGAAATCAAAAGTTTTGTTGAAGCTATAGATGTTTTTTCTTCAATTCATATTGATCAAGATAAAGATTTAGATGAGGACAATCAAAATCTAAATTTTCATAATATGATTGTTGGGCATAAGATCTTGCAATTTCCCACTAATCATATCCCAAAAGGTTCGATGCCTCTTGAAAGGAGTTTTTATCATAATGATGTTCCTGTGAATCTCTCTGATCTAGAAAAGGAAGCACAGGTGACCGATTGCAATCTTTGGACTGCTGCAAATCCCAAGCATGTTAAATTATCAAAATTCGCGTTAGCAAAATACGAAGCTAAATATGAAGAATTGTTGAAGGAATTCACTGATATTTTTGCATGTAAATATGAAGATCTTAGGACCTTTGATGAAAATATCATTCAACATAAGATACCTTTGAAAGAGAATGTAAAACCTTTCAAGCAAAAATTAAGGCAAATTAATCCTCTTTTGTTACCTATTATGGAGAAGGAAGTCAGGAAAATTTTATATGTTAAGATCATTTTACCCTTGAGGTACTCTGACTGGATACAAAATTTGGTGCGAGTGAGAAAGAAGAATGGTGAAATCAGAATTTGTGTCGATTTCATGAATTTGAACAAGTGTTCTCAAAAACACAACTATCCACTGCCCAAAATGGAACATATATTGCAAAGGGTGGTAGGATCTAACAGGCTATCTATGATTGATGGTTTCTCTAGATACAATCAAGTAGTTGTTCATCCAGATGATACAGAGAAGATTGATTTTACAACACCTTGGGGTAATTTTATGTATGCTTGAATTCATTTTGGTTTAATGAATGTTGGGGCCACTTTTCAGTGAGCCATGGATATTGCCATCGTAGGAGAGAAGGATGAGTTTGTTGTCATCTACTTGGATGAAATTATTGTATTCTATAACTCTTATGAGGACCATCTACGTCATTTGAGACATGTATTTCTAAAGTGCATAAGGTTTGGTATTTATTTAAATCCAAAAAAAGTCTCATTTTTCTTTAGAACAAGGGAAATTGCTAGGGCATATTGTTTGTGCCAATGGATTTAAAATTGATCGTGCTAGAGTGACAACTATTCAAAAGATTTCTATCCCTAGATCTAAGAAGGAAATCTAGTCTTTCCTTGGGAAGATAAACTTTCTCAGAATGTTTATTCCCAACTTTACTGAATTGGTCAAACACATAACTGGCATGTTGAAGAAAGGTAGTGATATCAAATGGAGGACTGAAGCCAAAGATTGTTTCTAGTATATTAAGCAAGCTATTTCAAATGCCCTTGTTTTCATTAGCCCAGATTTTGAAAAAGAGTTTTTGATTTTTTTCTTATGCATCTCAAGATACTTTAGCAGCTACCCTTCTATAGAGAAATTCTGAGGGTTTTGAACATCCCATTGTCTTTTTCAGCAGGGCACTTCAGGATGCTGAGCTAAAATAAAATATCATGGAGAAGAAGGATTTTTCCTTGGTCAAGGCACTGGAGTCTTTTAGAGTTTATCTGTTACATTCCAAAGTCATTGTTTATGTACTATCAAGTGCTATTAAAGATATGTTGACTCAACTTTACAGTGATGGAAAGAGAAGTAAATGGATAGCTAAGATTCTTGAATATGACATGGAGATCAAGCCTACCAAGCTAGTCAAAGGGAAGGGGTTAGCTAAGCTGCTAGCTAATTCCAATTGCAGAGCTATGGGAGTTGATTACATATGTAATAATTTAGGAAATTTACAACCTCAAACCAACAGTTATGAAGTCAATCGAAATATTTCTGAATCAGAATGGTACAAAGATATCCTTTATTTTCAGTAGAATTTCCAAGCTCCTCCAGGAATGCATAAGTCTAAAGTAACACCCCTAAAACTCAAAGTTGTAAAGTATTGTTTAAATAATCAAAATTTGTTTTGGAGGGACCCTTCTGGATTTTTACTGAGGTGTCTTGATGAAGAAGAAGCAAAGAGAGTCATGTCAAAATTTCATGAAGGAGTGTGTGGGGTACATCACTTCTAGAAGTACACTAAATATAAGATACTTAGGGCTGGGTACTATTGGCCTAGTCTATCTTTTGATGTCTGTGCAAATGTTAGAGCATGTGATAAATGCCAAAGGTTTGTTGATAAGCAAAATCTTAAGTCCTTACCTCTCAATCCTGTAAAAGTGTCTACACCTTTCCAACAATGGGCTTTGGATTTCATAGGTGGGATTCAACCTCCATATAGTGGCCAACACAGATGTATTCTGATAGGTATAGATTACTTCACGAAGTGGATTGAATCTGTACCTACAAGGAGGGAAACAAATAAGGTAATCCTAATTTTCTTTGAAGAGAATATTTTGTCTAGATTTGATTGTCCGGAAGTAATCATCATAGATAATGCTGCAGGTTTCAAATCCACTAACATGGTAAATTTCTGTGAGGATTATGGCATCAAGTTTAGGAATTTTACTGCTTATTACCCCCAAGGTAATGACCTAGCTGAATCATCCAACACAACTATGGTCAATATCATCAGGAAACTTCTGGAAGATAATAAGAGGGCTTGGGATTCAAAGTTGAAATATGCTTTGTGGGTTGACTATGTTAGCACAAAGAAAGGATTTGTAACTTCACCGTTTCAGTTAGTATATGGAATGGAAGCAGTCTTTCCAATACAACTTGATTTTCCGGTTGTAAAATTTCTGCAAGAAATTGAAGTTGAACCTAATGATTCTATCATAAGGATTTTTTAGATTGTAGAATTGAAACAAGCAAGATAGAAACTTCTTGAAAAGGCACATCAACATCAACAAAAGGTTAAATAGAATTTTGAAAAAAAAGAAAAAACAAAGCAATTTCTACCTGGGGATTTGGTTATGAAATGGTATGCTCACAAAGAATACCATCATGGGAAGTTTGATAGCATGTGGTCAGGTCCATTCAGGCTGGATAAGGTCTTGGAAAACAACACTTTCCTATTGCAGAATTTGGAAGGTGAAGAGGTTTTTGGTGGCCCAGTAAATGGGCGCTTTTTGAGGAAATTATTTTACTAAAGTTGTTGGTGGCTCAAATCACAATGTACATATTGATGTGGTGTGGTAGTTAGACAATAAAGGACTCCATATCCCAATGGAGAATCACTGCACTTATCCTTTTCAGTTTACAGTATTAGTTTTGATTTTTCAGTTTGTTATGTTTTGAATAACGTTTCACCAAACTTTAGGAGTTGAAATAGTTACACTCTACATAATAACATGGTATATAGCTTGAAGGAACAAAAGGCACAAGTCTACTCAAATTTCTTGGATTTCCACAGGGACAACTCCATCCCCCATGGAGCCATTGTTATCACCTATTTTGTTCTGCTAAGTCTCATCTCTCATCTCTTAGTTTCTCCATTTTAAATTTTTTATGTAAGCTATAAATCCTAATCACTAGTTTGATTAAGGGTGCAAAAGCTTATTAAGGGGGTCAAATTTGTATTTATGTTGAGAAAAATGAGGGGTACTTAGTATTATTAAGGGGGATAGGATTAATTATGCATATGATTGTAAGACTGTCATATGGCATCATTCAAAGTGTCAAATCCTTTCATCAAAGGCCAAATGTCATGTCTTAGTTTCTGTTTCATCATTACTAAGTTAGATAACGAATTTCAAGTTGTTTAATTTTCAAACATGCCAAAGGATAAGTTTATGTAGGGTGCTACAGGAAATTCCACCTGTCCCTGTTTCATCATCATGAAGATGCTTGTAATGAATTTGAGGATGTGGATAATCCTATGTGCCTGGATGAAAGATTCAAGGTAGTTATCAAGTACCCAATCGCTAGTCACAACATGCGAAGGTTGGGGTGTTTTCACTTGTACGTGTCTATTGTCTAGGATATCACACAAATGAATTTTATTTAAAAGATAGTTCTTTTAAATATGGTGCATTATTTTTTTACTCTAGTTTCACACTGCAAAGCCGATCGAATTTGAATTTTCATCCATAGAGCCAACAAATCCCCTATCCTTCCCGACACAACAGGCATATATTTTTCTGCAGCAAAGAGTCCAACCTTCTGGTCATGACAGTTAATATGGGTAAAGTTGGACACGTGAAAAGGAAATATCTTGAAGGGCACGAGATTATGGAAGAATATGAAGACAACAGACTCATCTTTGATCGAGTTGGTTGGTATTTGTACTACACCAAGTTAGATGGTTGTCACTATGCTATATCCCGGGCATTTGCTGAAATTTTTAATGGACCAAGGGATCAAATTGTAAACCTATGTTATACAGGTTACAAAATAATCCGTAGAAACATCTTGTAACCTCCCTACTCATGGAAAAAACTGGTTCAAAAACAAATTGATTATAGGAAGGGATGTAAATCAGTTCTTGAAACCTGAACATAGAGATAGAAATTGGGCCAAGGTTATTCCTAGGGATTGGATTTTTGATGAATGGATGGAGGCATTGCTTATGCTTAAATTATACATCACATGTGAAGGGTGGTATTCCATTGTTTTTTTGTTTCATCTCCATTTCCTTCTTCATCTATCAGGAATCAAAAGAATGAGTCTACCATATTACTTCTTAAGAGATCTAAATAAGATGGCCATGAAAATTGAAGCAAACCCTAAAACCCCTCCTCATGGATTTTATCATCAGGGATTGATTAAGATACTTATTAAAGCTAAGTGGGAAAATTACAAAGGACATGGGATCAATTCTTGATCCAGTCGGGGTTTGAGAAAGAAGTACCTCCTCCTGCCACAGAATTACATAATAAAGTTGTTGAGCCTAATCAAGAAGCTTCACCCAACGTAATTCAACCAGTCATTCCAAGGAAGGGTAAAAGAGAAGCTTGTTTAAAGGTTTCAGACAAGCCAGTGGAAGCTACTCCAAATATCCTCCAAGTAGATAGAGTGTCTTCTCATATCCTATGTGGATGTAAGCATATACTTCCATATGCCCAAAAGACTTATTCTAGAAGGACCAAAAGGTTGGTAAAATGTAGGGTATTGAAGGAAGAGAAAAAACCCAAGACATCAAAAGAAATTGTAGACCTTGTACAACATAAATATCATTCCCCAAAGATAATTCTACCTAGCTCAAGCTCCTCTGAAGATGATGCTTCTAGATATAAAATTGTGATGAGAAAAAGGAGCACTAGGCCTCGAAATAAATTCATGTTGAAATCCAAAGCAATGTATAACCCTGCCATTAAAGATAAGTTTATCATTATTGATGAAGAATATGCAAACCCAAAAGAGGATCCATAAAAAAGAAATAAAATTCATGTAACCAAGCTTGAGAGGAATAAGTATAAGAAGGGAGGTCTAACAACAAATACAAATACTTTTAAAAGAAAAAACAGAGCTTCTGCAAGAAAACAAAGTAAAATGAATAAGAGAGGCCCAAACCCTACGATTAGATATGAAGGGGATAAGCCTAAGAGAATAAAAAATCATTCTCAAACCAAGAAGACAATAAAGAACAATTTAGATTTGTTGGTAGAAGCAGCTACATCAGTTTTTCAAGGAGAATTCACAGTTTGAGAATTTCACCTTCAATGAAAACCCTAAATTTGGACTGAAGACGATTGATGAAGGAATAAACTTTTTGTTTCCTTGTATATAAGAGATAATTCCTCTTTTTTGTTATGATTGA
>SNQJ01S0056878.1:9648-26618 GCA_010110895.2 Picea sitchensis
TCTCATTTGCAGGGCTGATATTTGTCTCACCGAGACCGGTTTTCGGATCCCTTGGAGGGTTATCCTTTGTCCTTCTCTTCTCACACATTCTAAGGTTTTATGGTAACAGTCCAATTTGGATTTATGGGTGGCCAGCTAGTCCATACCAATCAACAGGTCGTACGATCCCAGGGGTAATACATTAAGGGTTGCTTGGGTGGGGAATTTATCCAACATTAACTGGCAGGCTGGTATGGCCTCTACCACCTTTCTTTTGGTGCTAGTGGCTAACTGTACCAACCATGGCTTAGTTTGTTTTTGTGGCTGTAGCTTACACTTATCTACAACTTTAGGGGCTATATAACTCAAATTTGAACCAGGGTCGATCAAAACAGACACCAGATGGTTGAAAATCATACCTTCTATTTCCACCATTGAAGCTTGGTGGTCAGCTTGGTTATTATCCAAGGCTACATAAATCTGGGACACACTCCTTGCCACATCATTGACTGTGGTAGCTTCCTAAATGTTATAAACTTTACGACTATTTTGCTTCTGGTGTGGAAAGTCTCTCAGGAGATGCTCTTCTCTGCAACCCCAGCATTTTAGAGGTTCTCTCTTTGGGTTATTAGTCTTCACTGGTATAGGTATAGAAGTTTTATTTCCATCCACCGAGGGGAAGTTCTGTTGGAGTACACTCTGAGCCAGATAGTTCATTCTGGGGTTCTTCTTGTAGTTTTTAAATCCCGAGGATTTGCTCCCCTTTTTCTGAAATCTCGAACCACTCTTTGATCTCCAGTCTCCACGAGACTCTGCCCGATGTCCATATTGTTCATGACAATATGTTGCCTTTCTTATATTGTCTTCTAAGTTCTTTGTCTCATCAAATTCAATTCGGTTCCGGTATTCCTTGGGTAACCCAATGATGAAGCGTTGTGCCTTCACCTTCTCTGCTTTGATGTAGGGTACATATCTCAGTAAGTCGAGGAATTTGTTGACATACTCCTCCATAGTAAGTTGTCCCAGTTTGAGTTCATAAAACTCTTTAGCCTTCTCGTCAAAATACCTTTCCGACAAATACTTTTTCCGAAAGTACTTCTCAAACCGTTTCCAGGACAGGTCCTCCTCGCAGACCCCTTTCATATTCTTAAGGTCTTCCCACCAGATGGAAGCCTTTAAGTTCAGATTGAAAGTGGCCACTCGAGCCTTCAAGTTCTCTGAAAAATCATGGACTTGGAATAATTTCTTCAGTCCAAGTAGCCAGGCCTCGGCTTCCTCTCCCTTCTTTATCTCATCATCAAAGGAGGGAGGTTTGGCCTTCCTGAATTCTTCAAATTTATGACTCTTGGAAGTCTTTTGCTTCTTCTATTTTCTACGAGAATAGGAACTGGTCCTGCTGTTGGAAGAAACTTCTGAATCACTAGCTTCCTTCTCAATGGAATCATGTCCTTTACCTCTGGGGTGGACCTTTCTAGATGTACTTCTCTCAGTGTGGTCACTGACACGACCATGATTTTGAATCTCAGGTTCATGCTACATTTTTTGTTGTAGGTCGGACAAACTCTGCAGTAGAACTGCATTAATTTTGGTTTGCTTTTCGTGTTATTTCATCATCCTTTCATTATCGGCCTTGCAGCTTTGCAATTCGACCATGAGACTCCTCACAGTCTCATCTAGGTTTGGAGGGGTTCCTATTGCTCTTCTTTCGTCAGACTCTTCATCTCTATTGTGGGAGCCTTCTCCCACCTCTTGGTCAGTCACCATACTTTACGTCTATAGATCCCTGCGGTTGATCGTCTGCTTGAGGGAAAAGACAAACGTTGGTTATTAGTCAGAGCTAAATTCATTTTTATAATTTGTGCATAAATTCATAATTCTTTCACATGCATACACAGTCGGGTTCTCATTTTCCAAGTCTTTAATCCTGTACAAAAGAGTTAAGTCAGGGGGTTACTCCTTATAGGAGTGCTTCGAACGGAGTCTATGTGCAACTCGTGCATGAGCCCAATTAGGCCGAGTGTTGTAACCATGCTCTGATACCACTTTTTAACATACCCACTACCTAGATCAAACTTTTTCTTTTAGTTCTCAACAATGAGAACTCCCCAAAGCTTGCATCAACATCATGCCAACCCTGAGCAACGGGTCTTTCATTTGCCTATACGGCTCTCTACACCTAACCGTGGTCTTTTCCTGATGAAAACTTCAAGTTTTCAGGGTTTTGTCCTTTCTAATGTAGAGGGTTCCTATGCCCTCGATTCTCTGATCTAAGATGAGCTCTCTTCTAGCCTTAGCCCCTCCTGGCTATGCCCTGTTCCATATGACCGTGCTCACGAGACCTCAGCCTTATATTGTTTCTTTTCGTCGGGGTTTCGGGTTTTCTAATGCCAAACTGTATATGCCCTTTGGATCCGTGATTATCTAATTCTCGACGCACTCCAACTTCCACTAGTCCCCTTGGGCTAGTCATTTGAGTCCATACGACCTCCCTTTATATGACTGCAACCATACCTTCTCATTGGGGTTTCTGACACTCGTGATGTCCCAACAATTTGGTTCACCGATATCTGATTCCCGATACGCTCCTTTGCTGCCTTGGCCTCCTAGCTAAGTCTTTAGTCCATGTGACCTTTATCTCACAAGACCATAGCCTTGTCCCCCATCGGGGTTTCAGACTTTCCAATGTTGAAATGAAAACGTCCCCAGGACTCGTGATTCCTCGAATCCCGACGCGTCATTTACATGCTAGCTCTCCTGGCTAGGCTCCTAGCT
Organism: Picea sitchensis; assembly: GCA_010110895.2. NCBI lineage: Eukaryota > Viridiplantae > Streptophyta > Pinopsida > Pinales > Pinaceae > Picea > Picea sitchensis. The sequence goes on from SNQJ01S0056878.1 coordinate 12,400, forward strand.
CACATGACCACGATCCCCATGACCGCAGTCTTATCCCTTGTTGGGGCTACAGGGTTTTCAATTCCAAAATGTATGGGCTCACGGGATTCCTGATCCTTCGAATCTCATCTTCCCGCTATGCTGACAGCTGGCCCCCACAATGGTGCTTCCTACTTATCCAATATACTGACGGCTGGCTTCCACTCATCAAGGTTTTGAGCGTCGCGTTTCCAAAATGCATAAATAAATTGTCATCAAGATTCCCGATATTCCGATGACAGAAATGCCGACCAACAGCCTCCTGTCGGGACGTTCCCCATTGGCACCGATTGCTGCCACGCGTCCTCTTCCGATGGCGGTACTGATTTCTTCAAGATTTTGAGACTTGTGATGTCCCAATTCTCACAGCCTTGGGAACTCTGATTTCCCGATGCTGAATATCCTGACCCCCGATAGTAACCTCGATCTCCACCACATGCATCCTCAACGGGCAGTTCATATCTTCCCGACATTTCGAGACTTGACGTGTCTCAATTTTATTGTCCTTAAGAATCCCGATATGCCGATGGCTAGACTCGCGATGGTAACCCTCGGACAGCTCCGAACCGATCCGACAGCTGACGGGTAATTGGACCAAGATCTAATGATCTATATCCATCCTTCCTACGCGCACTACAGAGACTAAACTCTAAGCATCTTAACCCGATCCAAGAGCCGACGGGATTCCTGAATGAGATCCAATGGCTCAAATTGTCCCACCTTGGGTATTCTTCCACTACTTCGTAGGTGTGGAAGGATCGACGGTCCAAATGTTCTCATGGACCTTGTGGAACCTACAATCCCGATTTCCTAGCTATTCATGAAGATAGAGGAAAAAGGGCAAGAGGAGTAATGCTTTTACTACTTCCATCAATCTAATGGTCGTGAATGACCATTGGTCTTCCGACAAGATCTCATCTGTCGATTCGTTACTTATCCCTATGCTGCTACTTCAAAATCTGAAGAGGTTCGTTCCTCCTCGTACAAGGTTATTAAGGCTTGTGCATTCAAGTCCTTTTTCTGGGTTCTTGGTGAACCTTTCTAAGGAGGGAAAGTCTCTGTGACGAGATCTATTCTAGGGCATCCCTAGAGACGGGTAAGGGAAAACAGCTTCCCGAGAACGGGATGGAAGCCTAACTTAGTTCGACCTAGGCATAATTAGATTCCTTTATCAACGTACGTCATGCATGGTTTCCTCTATTATGAGCATATATCTATTCATTCTTATCAAACACTGCACAGACATCATTCACAATTTCACAGTTCTATGAGCATATACATACNNNNATATATATATATATATATATCATTCTATGAATTTCAAGGTGCAATATGTAAAACACTTATCAGAAATAACACCAGGAATGGGTGCGACTACTGAGAGGGGTGCTCGTTTCCACCCAACCGTAGGCGTAGTGACTCCCAACGGATTTACCACTAGCCACCCCCGAGCTGAGACCACGACGTCGTGAGACTGTGTCTCTTTGTCTACCAGTGACCAGGAGTGAAGGTTGCAATCCTTCCTCTCTGCTATCACTCACTCTGTGTAATGCCAGAGTTCCCCTCACGTCTGCCCCCACAATCACTTCCGCCATACACCTTATCCTCTCGTGAGGTTTCTTGTGGAACGATTATCCTCACGTCGATCAGGCCTGACGGCTCTACGGATGGGCGGTTCACCATCCCATCCCTCATCAAAACCCCCACCTACCAGCCCGCGAGACATTAAATTTGGGGCCAGCGAGCTGCTTTTGGTTCTTCGGGCCAGTGGAGTACAAATACGGTATAAGTACTTGGTGTAAGTTAATGCCACCTTTTCAGGTGCCTTCTACCGCCATCGTGGTCTCTTTTCTGTACATCCCCTCTCAGCAGTCCTGCAATAAATTCAAAATGTTATTCACATTCATTGACCTCTTCCTGAAGGTCCATTTACATCACATATTCATACTTATGAGTTTGCCATAGTCCTTGGCTAGTCCAGTTATATTTACAAACTGGGGGAAATAGGGTGTTACAGATCTTTTGGCTTCTTCTTCTTGGCACCCTCAGGGATGTGATCTCCAAGGTTGTTTTGTTGAAATATTTGGGCCACTTGATCTACTTTTTTTTCATACATGCATATTATGGATGGAATACTTTATGGATGTACATGCCTTTCTCCCCTTTTCTTCCCTTTCCACCTTTGGATATAGAGGCATCGTTGAAGGGTTTTGAGTACCCTTTCTTCTTTGGATTTGCATGTGATTTCCTTTTGTCTTTGTCTTTATATTTTTTATTTTTATGACCGCTATCATCATGAAAAGTAAGTGCATGTTCCCTCAGGCCTTTAATTTTTTCCATGTTGATAATATTGTTCTGCTCTTGTGTCATATAGTCAATAAAGACCTTAAGAGAGGGCATCTTCTAGGTGGCTCCAAAGCTGAGATGTGAGTTCATTGCCACCTAGTCTGAGTTAACTAGTCTCTCAGTCTTTAGTTAAGTGAATGAAATAGAGTAAAGTGGGGAGGATATAAAGGAATCATGAGTAATGCACTATTCTATTGATAATCCCAAGGACAACGCACATTAGCTGGTGATGATCCCAATGTGGCATCTAGACTCTACTCAACTGGTCAAACTTAAGTGTGAACTGAAGAGAATATTCTCCTAGAGGAATTTCTCCCTAGACTAGAGGAGACTGAATAGTAACTAGCAAACATAGGAAAAGCATTAGGAAAAATAATTCCTAGGTGTGTGTGAAGTATCTCCAACAAACTTGGGGGTGATTTGTTGTTGATATATAAAAAAACAAGTCTATGGTTGGATGGAGTTTTCATCTCAAGCAACGAGTTGCACAATTGTTCTAAAAAGATAAGTGTTTATCTGTATTCTTTGTTATTTTATGAGCTAAATTGTTGTTTTTAAACTTTGTTTATGTGAATGGTTTATATGTTGTTTTGTATGGGGGTAATTAGGTACATTAATGTTTATTTCATAATGTTTTAGCTACATCTAAATTAATGGTAGCCAAAATTTTACAATCCATGTGTATTTCTATACCTGGTAAGCTATAGGATTAGTTAGCAGAAATTTTTGAATTTATGGATATTTCCGCAAGTAATGGACCTCAACTAGGATGGGATATGTTACAAGTTGAAATAGATAAAAATAAAAAAAAATTAGTTAGTTTCACAAAAGGGAAGAATTAAATCTGAACCACCATGAACAACTCAAATCTCTCAAAGAAATGCTCCAAAAATCTAATCTATAAATTCTCATCGATATTTAATTTGTTGCTTGGGATATAAAGGTACATATGTGATAGTTATGGTGTGTGTCTCTCTTATTTAATACTCGACTATCATATCCCTTTACTGTTGGAGTGTGGATGATAACTTTTGTTGGATTAAACCTTGTGTAGAAGCATCTTTGGAGGTTGGTCTTTGAAATGTATTTTGTGCAAGTTATATACAACAATTTTCTGGATATAACTTAATGCTCACACTTTTACTCAACTTGCAACGTAGCTCCAATCATCCCCTTTGTTTTATGCAAGTGAAGAACAAAAAAAAAAATTGTTACCTACAACCATCATTGTATGAAAATCCATTGTTTTGCATTTCATGGATTTGGTGATAAGGAAATGAATTCAACTTTTGCATTGTTATATATTGAAGATTGATTAAGTAGGCAGTTTCTTGGAGAACTAGAAAAAAAATGGTATTGCATTTCATTATGTAGAGTTACTCATGTTTGTTGGGCATTGGTGTGGCCACCATAAGTAGTGAACCAGATATGAAGATTGATATCTCTGTATAAGTCTAAGAATAAAGAAAAAAATTTAATTTCCACATAGTATCCATGTTGGTGAAGCAAGTGGGATATAAGACCCTTGTTTACGAATCAAGAAATATCACCTAGAAAATTGTAATAATTGGCTCTTACATTGCATATAATTCTCCCCGTGAGAACAACTAGTGGGGAATTTAAAAAAAGAATTAAAATGAAACTAAAAAGGGATCGATAAATTATGCATGTGTTCCCCCCTTAATGTCTACCTCCATCATGCCAAGCATGCCTCATAGCTTCAAAATTTTGGATTCAATCATACTTTTGGAAAAAAAATCAACAATTTGTTCATCATGACAACAATATTATAATTTTGAAACTTCATCTTGGAAAATGTCTTGGAATCTTGGATATATTGAACTTCAATCTCAACATGTTTGATTTAGCATGAAAAAATAGATTTATGCAACTTGTATGACACTTTGATTGTCACAAAATATAGTACTTGTAGAATTTTGGGTAAATCTAAGCTTGAATAAAACATTATGAGTCGACATTGCATCCTTTCCTAATTTCTTTTCCTCTCTATACTCTACCTCACAAGAGGATAATGATTTTTCTGACTATTTTTTTACTGCTTCATGTAATAGTTCTTGATCCAAGCTAAAAATAATAACCCCTTGTGGAATTCCTATCATTGACATCGCTACTCCAATCCAAATCAATGTATGCTACCAAAGAAATTTGAAACTAGTAGGCATAATGGATGCCATAGTGCATTGTACCATGAACATATCATAAAATTATTTTACCATCCAACCAATGAGTTTCCCTCATATTTTGCGTAAATCTGGACACTAGATTGATTACATAGAAAATATATGGCCTAGTGTGTGTTAAATAAACCAGGCTACCTACAAGTTTCCCATATAATGTAACATCCACCTTCTTGGGAGGACATCCCTTCGTAATATTTACTCCAAAATGAAATGGAGTATAAGTGGGTTTTCAATCAAACATTTTAAATTTTTTAAAAATATACAATGCATATTTTGACTGTGAAAGAAACAACCCATTATGTATTTTACAAACTTGCAAACTAAGAAAATAATTAAGCTCACCTAAATCACTCATATCAAATGTTATTTGAAGGTCTAATTTCAAAGTTTTAATCAAATCAATATGTGGACCAACAATGAGCAAACCATATACCATAAAAAACAATAAGAAGGATCTCTCCTTTAAACTTTCATTACATAGAGATTTGGATTTGATTTTCATTTTTTGAACCCATTTTTGTCAGAAATACATATCTATTTTTTCATATCATGCACTTGAACATGAACCCTATTTAATTCCATAAAGTGATTTCTTCAACTTTCTTGAGCAAAGTGAGGATGTTTTTTATCTAAAAAACTAGGTGGCTAGTCCATGAATATTTCTTCATGAATATTTCCAATCAAGAATGCATTCTTAACATACATTTGATGAAAATGCCAGACAAGACTTGCAACTAGAGAAATAATGATTTGAATAGTACTCATTTTTATAACAAGTGCAAACACTTCATTATAGTCAATGCCTTCTTTTTTATTAAAACCTTTAGCTACTAATATGGATTTGAATCTCTATGTTCCCATCTAAATTAATTTGTCTTATGAACCCATTTGTAACAAATAAAATTTATTCCTTTCAGATGGAGCACAAGCTCCCATGTTTTCTTCTTCATCGGTGCGTCATATTCTACTTTCATGTCTTGTTGCCAATACTTATTTCCTCTAGCTTCCTGAAATGAGACTATTTCACTAATACTCTTCATTTTTTTTCTAGAAGGTTGATGATCATTGTCTTCACTTTGGTGTTCACATGTAGAGATGGATTGATCATTTTCACTATGAAAATTATTAAAGCAGTAACACTAGATTTCATCTCATTATCATTAATAATAGTGGAATTTGTTTTCAATATCTTTGAAAACATGAAAGAATTTATTGCTAAAAAGCAAGGAGGTGAAGTTGTGAGTTTAGAAATTTCATCAAGATTTAAATATATTTTCACAAATGCATGTTTAATTAGTAAACCATACAACCTATAAGCCTTTGATTCTTCACTATAACCCACAAATAAACACTCATGAATTTGGGCTTTTAATATTTTTATCTTTTCATGTAAAACATGTGCCAAAATAGTGCAATCAAAGACTTCAAAATAACCACATGTGGCATCCTAACACTCCATGCTTCTTCAAGAATCATGGTTTTAATAGTTTTAGTGGCTATTCTATTAATTATATATACAATTCTATTAATTATATATGGTTTTAATAGTTTTAATGCAACACTTTTTATGAAATGATTCAAATGCATAATTGTAGAATTTAGACCCTCTATCAGTTCTAAGCACCAATTCTTACCACTTTGATTTTCAGTCAAGGCATAAATTTTTTGAAAGGCATAAAATTCTTCACTTTTATTTCAATAAAATAAACTGACACTCTTCTATTGTAATCATCAATGAAAGTTAAAGGATACCTAGCATTGGAAAGTGATGGATAAGGAGTATACATGGTTGATGTGGAGTATATGTGGTTGAGGAGTATATGTGGTTGTTATTTGTTATTTAATACCACACTTTTTATGAAATGATTCAAATGCATAACTGTAGAATTCACCCACACTTTTTATGAAATGATTCAAATCCATAATTATAGAAGAAAAAATTATTTTACTATTTTGATTTTCAACCAAGGTGTAAATGTTTTCAAAGACATTAAACACTTTACTTTTTATTTGAAAGTTAAGGGATACCTAACATTGGAAAGTGATAGATGAGGAATTGGCCCACATAGAACATTCTTAATGAGTTGCAAGGTATGCCTAGCTCTCCATGATTTTCCTAACGGAAAAGGATCTTGATGATGCTTCCATAAAACACAACTTTCACAAAATCTTTTTAATACTAATTTTTTTTTCAAGCCTCTAACTGTGTTATTAGCTTTCATCTCTTGCAATTTTATGAAAATTAAATGTCCAAGTCTATCATGCCACAATTTTGACATACAATTTGTATGATCAATTCAAAACAGTGGATGCTACACTGCAATAAAAAAACCCAACATGCTTAAAGAGACCAACATTATGATGAATGGTGTTTATAGAAAAATTTATATCTAGGGAATTTATTTCTCTAATAATGACTCAATCTATTGAAGAAATAAATTCATAACAAGCTTGACCAAACTTCTATATTGATATAAAATTGAATTCTAATACTTTCAATAACAAAACATTTTTCAAGCCCCGATGGGTAGCCCAATTGGCATGTACCATGATATGAAGTGTTATGTTCGATGAGGTTTCGAGTTCCAATCCTATGATTTACCCATGCCTGAGGAAGGGCCATGTGTATGGAACCTAGAGGTTATAGGTTATAGTGGTCATGGTATGTATGCCACCTAGAGGTTATAGGTTATAGTGGTAGTGGTACGTATGACACCTGGAGGTTGTAGTGGTAGTAGTTCCACTAGTTTAAAAAAAATAAAAAATAAAAAATAAATAAACATTTTTCAAATATCCATTTTTTAAATCAATAGATCTAGTGCCCAAAACATCTAATTTCACTTTATGTTGAACCATAAGTTCTTGTACTAATATTTTTTTCTCATACAAACTAGAAAACAATTCTCTATCACTAGTCATATGAAAAGATGCACCAAAATCTAACACCTATGCTTTATTGCAATGAGAATCAAAGAACCCCCCTTTGCCAATAAATTTATTTTTTGGTTTTGAATTCACCTTGGAATAACCCATGGATTATTTTCTTGCTTTTTGGAGTCAACTATGAGAAAACAATATTTTTCAGTTTAATCTTCCTTTCTCCTATGTTTATCTCCTTCTTGCAATTTAGGTTTATATTGTTTCCTTTGATATTAATTCTTCTTCTTAAAAAAAAGACTTCTTTGTGTGACTCTCATCTTCACCTGACCTATAAAAAAAAATGGTTTTCTTTATTCTTGATTTTCCATTTGATTAGTTCTAATGTTTTTTTTTGTTAAAACCTTTAAAATATTTCTTCCCGTCATGAGATGGCTTGAAATTCATTTCACTACCTTGAAAATTTTTAGAAAAGTATTTTCTCTACACTATATATGCATGATCTTTCTGAATGTATCCTTCCTTATTGAGATAAGATTCTCCATCTAATATTTATTTAGAAAATTGATCAAAAATTTGGTCAAGGGATTTGGGTTTCAGTTGAATTACCCTTTTCCTATATTCCTTGAACACTGTAGAAGCCCATGGAAGCTTACTTTCAACTATAGAAATCAATTGAAAATATTTCTTCTTGTATTCAATCTATATTTCTCTAACTGAACATTCAAATGTCACTTGATTCAAATAATCAAACCCTTTATCAAAATCAATAAGATCTAGATTCAATGCCTTTTATTTTATCTAGATTACATTTGCAAGATCAACCTCTTTATAATCAATCGTTAACATTTCCAACAATTTTATTGGATTATCTAGATTAGCAGGCCGTCTATGAATATTGGAGCTTAAAGAATTACCAATGGTTCATATTTCTTGCTCAAGCTTCGTTCTCCATATCTCTTTTTTTCTATCATTTTGTTGAGGATATGAAACATCTTTGTTAACAATCTTCCATGATGATTTTTTCTCGTAGAGAATTCTTTACTGCAAGATTCCAATCTAAAAATATAGTTCCATGAAATATGGGTAAACCTTCAACATTAGTAGAGCCCATGATGTTAGAAACAAAATGATCAATCCATTAGGGAATGGGTTAAAAAAAATCCATACAAGCAATCCAAATAACCAATCTTGGTAGATGCAATCTAACAAAGTAGAACTTCAACAATTGAACACCATGAATCGGTTTTTGAAACCATTGAAAGAACTCATAAAAAAGAGATACTGAGAATTGAAGAATTGTCATCACGTTGGTGTTCACATGTAGACATGGATTGATCATTTTCACTAGGAACATCATTAAATCTATAACATTATATTGCATCTCATTATCATTAATAATAGTGGAATTTTTTTTCAATATCTTTGAAAACAAGGAATAATTTGTTGCTACAAAGCAAGGAGGTGATGTTGTGAGTTGATAAATTTCACCAATATGTACATATATGTTCACAAAGACATGCTTAGATACTAAACCATACAAATTATAAGCCCTTGATTCTTTACTATAACCCACAAATAAACACTCATGAATTTTGGGTTCTAATTTTTTTTATCTTTTCATGTGGAACATGTGCCAAAATAGTGCAACCAAAGAATTCAAAATAACCACATATTTCTTCCTACCACTTCATGCTTCTTCATGGGTCATGGTTTTAAGAGTTTTAGTGGGTATTCTGTTAATTATATATACACTGCACAAGAAACAACCAAACCCCAAAATTTTCTATCCAAAATTTTATTAATTATATATACATTGCACAAGAAACAACCAAACCCCAAAATTTTCTATGCAAACTTTTATATTGCAAAATGCATCGAGACATATCAAGAAAGGTTTTATTCATTCACTAATCCAACCTATTTTGTTGAGGAGTATACGTGGTTGTTCCTTGGAATTTAATACCACACTTTTTATGAAATGATTCAAATGCATAATTGTAGAATTCACCTTCTCTATCAGTTCTTATCACGAATTCTTACAACTTTGATTTTCAATCAAAGTGTAAATTTTTTGAAAGGCATCAAATTCTTCACTTTTATTTCAATCAGATAAAATGACACTCTTCTATTGTAATTATCAATGAAAGTTAAGGGATACCTAGCATTGAAAAGTGATAGATAAGGAGTATACATGGTTGATGTGGAGTATATGTGGTTGAGGGGTATATGTGATCTTTATTTGGAATTTAATACCACACTTTTTATGACATGGAGTATATCTGGTTGAGGACTAATGTGTTTGTTATTTGGAATTTAATACCACATTTTTATGAAATTATTCAAATGCATAATTATAGAATTCACACACATTTTTTATGAAATGATTCAAATGCATGATTGTAGAAGAAAATATTTTTTTACCACTTTGATTTTCAACTAAAATGTAAATTTTTCGAAAGACATCGAACACTTTACTTTTTATTTGAATAAAATAAAGTGACATTTTTTTATTGTAATCATCAATGAAATTTAAGGGATACCTAACACTGATGGATGAGAAATTTGCCCACATATAACATTCTAAATGAGTTGCAACATAGGTCTAGCTCTCCATGATTTTCCTAAAGGAAAAGGATCTTGGTGATGCTTCCATAAAACACAAATTTCACAAAATCTTTCTGGCACTAAATGTTTTTTCAATCCTCTAACCATGTTATTATCTTTCATCTCTTGCAATTTTCTGAAAGTTAAATGTCCAAGTCTATCATTCCACAATTTTGATAGACAATTTATATGATCAAATATAAATAATGGATGCTACATTACAATAAAAGAAACGAGCATGCTTAAAGAGCCCAACATTATGATCAATGGTTTCTATAGAAAATTTTGTATCTAGGGAATGTATTTATCTAATAATGACTCTATCTATTGAAGCAACAAATTCATAACTAGCTTGAACAAACTTCTATATTGATATAAAATTGATTTCTAATCCTTTCAATAAAAAAACATTATTCAAGCCGCCACCGGGCAGCTCAATTGGAAAGTATCATGATATGAAGTGTTATGTTCGAGGAGGTTTTGAGTTTAAATTACTTGATTTACCCATTCCTATGGAAGGGGTATACTATGGCACCTCGAGGTTATAGTGGTAGCAGTCGGAATCGACCCCATGTGACACGAGTACTAGACCGATCTAGCCATCAGTTAAAAAAAAAAAACATTTTACCTATATCCATTTTTGAAATCAATAGATCTAGTGCCAAAACATCTAATTTCATTTTATGTCTAGTAAGTTCTTGTACTAATATTTTTTCCTCATAAAAACTAGCAAGCAATGCTCTATCACTAGTCATATGAAAATATGCACCAAAATCTAACACCTATTCTTTATTGCAATGAGAATCAAAGAACCCCCCTTTGCTAATAAATTTAGTTTTTGGTTGTAAATTCACCTTGAAATAGACCATGGATTATTTTCTTTCTTCTTGGAGCCAACTATGAGAAAACAATGTTTTTCAGTTCAATCTTCCTTTCTCCTTTCTTTATCTCCTTCTTTCACTTTAGTTTTATATTGGTTCCTTTGATATTACTTCTTCTTCTTCTTCAAACAAGACTTCTTTGTGTGACTCTCATATTCACATGACCTATAAACAAATTATTTTCTTTCTTCTTGCTTTTCCATATTATTAGTTCTAATTTTTTTCTTAAAACCTTTCAAATGTTTCTTCCCATCATGAGATGGTTTGAAATTCATTCCATTACCTTCAAAATTTCTAGAAATTTATTTTCTCTACACTACATATGCATGAGATTTCTTAATGTATCCTTCTTTATTGAGCTAAGATTCTTCATCTAATATTAATTTACAAATTTGATCAAAAGTTTGGTTAGGGGATTTAGGTTTAACTTGAATTACCCTTTTCCTGTATTCCTTGAACATTGTAGAAGCCAACGAAAGCTTAATTTCAACTATAAAAATTAATTGAAAATATTACTTCTTGTAATCAACCTATATTTCTCTAACTGAACATTCAAATAATCAACCACTTTATCAAAATCAGCATGATCTAGATTCAATGCCTTTTGTTTTATCTAGATTACATTTGCAAGATCAACCTCTTTATATTCAACCATTAACATTTTCGACAATTTTATTGGGTTATCTAGATTAGCAAATCGTCGATTAAGATTGGGGCTTAAAGACTTATCAATGGTTCATCTCGCTTGCTCAAGCTTGGTTCTCCATATCTCTTTTTCTCTATCATTTTTTTTGAGGATATGAAAAATCTTTGTTAACAATCCTCCATGATGATTTTTTCTCAAAGAGAGTTCTTCACTTCAAGCTTCTAATCTAAAATTCTAGTTCCATGAAATATGGGTAAACTTTCAACATTAGTAGAGCCCATGATGTTAGAAACAAAATGATCAACCCATTAGGGAATGGGTTAAAAAAAATTATATCCAAGCAATCCAAATAACCAATCTACGTAGATGCAATCTAACAAAGTAGAGCTTCAACAATTGAACACCATGAATCGGTTTTTGAAACAATTAAAGAACTCATAAAAGAGAGATATCACGAATTGAAGAATATTGTAAAAAGTATAATTTACAAAATGAAAAAATATTTTTTAAAAAGAATGACTCTACTAATATATATATATATATATATATATATATAAAATCCACAATATATGCATATTATATGTTATATAATATAACACATACTATGTGTTATATATATGCATAGACCTACTTGTTAAATCTAATTCAACTCCTAAATCTATTTATCAAAACCTTCTACTTTATAAATCTAATTTTAACTCCCAAATCTAATCATGAAAACCTCTATGCCTATAGACAAAGCTCCTACATATTTACAGATATATCTTACTTACTTATTTAATTGATTTAATATCCTCTAAAATATTTTAAAGTGTGAAAGATTTTAATATTCTAGAGAAGTATCATCTAAAAAAATGCCACTAGTCAGCTCTTACATTGCCTAACATTCCAATGTTACAGCGCTTGTATCTCAAATTGTTACCCATGTTAAAGAATATGACAAGATTGTCATATTTACAGATATATCTTACCTATTTATTTAATTGATTTAATATCCTCTAAAATATTTTAAAGTGTGAAAGCTTTTAATATTCTAGAGAAGTATCATCTAGAAAATGCCACTAGTCAGCTCTTACATTGCCTAACATTCCAATGTTTAGAAAATGCCACTAGTCAGCTCTTACATTGCCTAACATTCCAATGTTACAGCGCTTGTATCTCAAATTGTTACCCATGTTAAAGAATATGACAAGATTTTCATTAAACATTGTGTGAAGTGAAGGATCGCTACCCAAACTCGAAATATTGAAGATTTGTGATTGCCATGGATTGAGGAGACTACCAAAGGAAGTTAAAAATCCCTTTCTTTTTTTTACAAATGTATCTATGCATGTTTATGATATATGCAATTTAATAAGGTGAGCACTTTCTTTCTTGTTTTTCAACATTATGGAAATTATTGTGAACATTCTTTTTTGCATTTCTATGCATAGAAGAAATCAATGAAATCCCCCCCCACCCATGTTGTATAGAGCCTGAATTATTTATACACAATGACTTTCTTAATTATTGGGTCTTTAGTGTTTTTTTCTAAATGGTCACTAGTAAAGAATTTTGCTCTATGTAATTTTGCAATACATAAGAATGGCTAGTTTCTTGTTCACAATCAATGAGATTGATTCATCACAAAGAAAAATTAAACTTAATTATGGTTAGGTTACTTTCTTTTTGTAATTTCGAAGAGGTTAATCGACACTAAATATTTGAATTAGATATTTTATTTTTTATATGGGATAAAAATAATCTCTCTTAAGTAGTGTAGAGTTTGGAGCTGGGCCTTTGTGTTGAAGAAAATGTATGTTGAGGTAACTGAAGAATTTTTATGAGCCCCTTTTTGTATTTATTGTTGCAAGGTGATTTAGTGTTTGGATTTTCTAATCCTTGTAGTTCTGCTCTAATATGTTATATTACTTCTACTAGCAACAACCACATTTAAGTAAAAGTGGTTGATATATGTGGATTAACCCAATTTTCCACCCTTTTAGATTAATGGAGTAATGTGGTTGTTGTTAATAGTCTACGGAGATATACATACCTTACCCCACTCTGGATTTGAACTTGTGACCTCTTAGGAGGAAACACATGTTCTTAACCATTAGACCCACTCATGTTGTATTAATCAACAATATCAATTATTAATAATTTATTAATTATTAATTACATAAATGTACAAAAGCACTAATATATTTCTTAATAAATATATTAACTTTTTATTAATTAATGTATTAATACATATATACATATATATATATATTAATGTACATTGTAATGTAATAATGTAACATGTTAACACAAAAATATCTTAATAATATATTGTAAACATATATTGATATATTTGAAAAAGAAAATAAAAACAAATAACTAATACAACCTATTAATTAATTAATAAAGTAAAACATTAATAATATATAAATACATAAATGTATAAAACTAGTAATATATTAATTAATTAATACCTTAATTTTATGTATAAATTAAGTATCAATATATTAATATATTAATGTATAATGTAATGTATTATTGTAACATGTTAATTAATAAATACTTTAATAATATATTGTATTAATTAATTTATACATTAGGATATTGCAATAAGAAAGTAAAAACAAACAAATATTATAACCTATTAATTAGTAAAACATT
>SNQJ01S0056878.1:36099-65708 GCA_010110895.2 Picea sitchensis
ATTAATAATGTAATAATAAAGAAATGCATTAATAATAATGCAAAAATACATTAATAGTATATAAATACATTAATGTAATATTACATAAATGTGCAAAAGTATTAATGTATTAATTAATAAATATATGAATGATTTACTAATTAATGTATTAATACATAAATACATAAAATTAAAGTATTAATTAATTAATTAGCTAATACCTTAATGTGATATATAAATTAAGTATCAATACATTAATGTATAATGTAATTTATTAATGTAACATGTTAATTAGTAAATACCTTAATAATATATAATATATTGTATTAATACATTATACATTAATAAATTACCAAAGTACAAATACATTATTATATTAATCATTAAAGAATTAGTTAATTAATCAATACATTAATAAACTCTCAATAAAATTAATTAAATATTAGAGTATTATTAATTAATATATTAACAAAGCATCCATAAATTAATAATAAAGTAATAAAGAGTCCAAAAATATAATAATACATTAAAATATTAAATTATTAACACAATATTCATACACTGAAACTAGAATATAGTAAAAACAATTTTGTAATACATTATTATTTATACATTAATAAAGTATTAAATTATTTTTTTAATATTATTTTCTTCTTATTATAAAATAAACTATAATGTGAGTCAAGGATCCCGTAGGATTCTTTTGGGTCACACATTGTAACTCTGCTAGGGTTATCTAGGGACTCTGGTTTTCATCTTCGCGCAGACCCATCCCCACGTTCCCTCGTGCAGGCTAATTATGGTCCCCTCTGAGGGGGTGATCCCCCCAAGGCTCTTTGTCTTCGGATATTCAGGTCATTTAGGCCTTGATTTCCTCCTATGCAAAGGTTCACAAGGAAGCTCCCTCCAGATTCATAAAAAAATGGAAGAGATACCTAAGGTGGTTGTGCACACTTCTTCGGCTCACTTGCAAGCTTTTAGACTGGATGACAATAGACTGATAGTGGTTGTGGCCCTCCCCCAAATCCATGCATCATTGGCTGGAACTAAACTAGCAAAAATTGATCCCGGGACAAATGTCTGCGACCTTTTGTGTTAAGGGATTCTTCGCCTTTCTATTTTAAAAAAAAGAGTATAGGGATCTAATTTCTCGAAGCGGACCTTATTTCATGGGGGAAAGAGGAATATATCTCAATAAATGGACCCCATACTTCAACCCAGAAAATGATATCCCTTCAGTAGTCCCTATCTAGGTAAGGTTTTCATTCCTCCCTCTACACTGTTGGAATGATGAAACCCTAAGAAACATAGGCAACTCACTAGGGAAATACATCAATTATGTTGAACCACGATAAAGGATTGAAGACTGTGCCAGACTTTATGTGGAAGTGGATCTGGGAAAAGGTCTCCCAGAAGCAATCAAGTTGACTCTGGATAAATGGTCTTATGTTCAACAGGTCGATTATGAGAAAATCCCTTTCAAATGCAAAGATTGTCATGAATATGGTCCTTTCTCAAAAATCTTCCCACAAGCTAAAGAACCCCAAGAGAAAGATCTGAAATAGGACCAATGGAAACAACCGAAAAGGAAAAAAAATACTGGGAAAACAACCATGAACCCCCCACAAGGGAAAGGAGAAAAAACTACAGGCTTGAGAGAAAGACCCCCAAGATCCCCCCAAAAAGGAGAATCAAGTCACAACAAGTATGCCAAACTTCCAACATAATATAACAGGGAAGACCTCAGGGACCATCAGGAAGAAAATGGAAGAAAGAGACAAGAAGAAACATAAGAAGAAATCGTAAAAGGAAAAGAGAAAGAAATACTGGTAACAAGTGGAGAAACCACAACAAAATATATTCCAAACCCCCCTCCAAAGATCCTTGTTTTTTTAGAAGAAGACATACAATAAAATTTTGACGGTGATGTAGACCTAGAGATCACTTAACCAGCTACAATAAAAAAGAAGGAAGAAAATACCATAGAAACAAAAGAGAATCGACTGCAGACAGAGAGAAGGAATTAGGCATCTAGAAAACTATAGATGAAGCACTAAGAAAATAGGGTAAATCTAGAAAAAATAATTGAGCCCATCATAAGGGAGTAGCATCTCATCCCTCTAAAGGGCCCCCCCCAAAACTCTCTGATAAATGATGAAATTTTTCTCCTTGAAATGTAGAGGACCAGGGAGCAGGGATAAAAAAGAAGAAGTTTGAAAGTCAATAAAAACATAAAACCCTTCAATCCTCCTACTCCTGGAGACAAAAATGAGGGACCTGGAAACCCTCCAAGAAATGAAAAAAAAATTGAAAAAAGGGGAAGGAAAAGAAATCAGCTCCAGAGGTGCCTTGGGAGGAATCAACACAATTTTGAACGCAAAATAATTCAATCTAGATGAGAAGTTGTAGTCCTAGTTCTTAATGGAGGTATCTCTAAATAAGAAAGCCACAGGTATTCTCTATTCAATTATCAATGTATATATGCCAAATAATTACTTGGAAAAAATTGAGTGTTGGTGATCCCTTCAGCATATGGCCAACGACAATCCCCCCCAAAATTTGATTATAGATGGGGACTTCAAAACCACAAGAAGATTAAAATAAAAGCAAGGGGGATCCATTGTGGGGGACCAATTCAGAGAAAAAATGGATGATCTAATCTCACATATGGACCTCTTCGATGTTCCCCCCTCCAAAGGTCTATATACATGGAACAACAAAAGAGCAGGGCCAGGTCACATTGCAGCCAGGCTTGATGAGTTCTCAATACGCATCTCTTTTCTTTCTCATCTAGACAAAGCCTCTTCTTTGATCCTCCTGTTGGTAGGATCAGATCATTGACCTATCTCTTTATTGTTTGAATCACAAAAAAACTAGGGCCCTCTAGCTTTAAGATTCAATCCTCTCTAGATGGATTAGTCATATTTTTTCTCCTCTATTTTGCAAGCTTAGAGCCAGTGGATCATAGGTTACTCGATCTACATCTTGGAGAAGAAGTTGAAGCTGGTGAAAGGACTCTTCAAAACCTAGGAAAAAACTTCTTCAAACTTGATCTAGACCAAGATTAAAGAAAAAAAATTCAGATAGAAAAGACTCAAGGTGAAAGAGAGACAAAAGAATTCCAACAAAGCCATATAATGTCTGAACAAAAGATACATAAAGAGTACATTCAAGCATTAAAAGAAGAATAAATCATATGGAGATTAAAGTCTAAATCCTATGGTTGAAAGAAGAGGACCAAAATACCTCCTTCTTCCACAGGAAATCAAAAGCTAAACTTTGGTCAAATAAAATCTCAGAAATCAAAACTCTATAGGGAAAAAGCATAAAGGAGTTTGACCAAATCAAGAAACAAACCTCCAGTCACTTCCTCAACCTCTATACTTTAGATAGAATATTAGAGGAAGTCCCCTATGAATCTCTCCTCAGTCATATGCGAAGAAAATGTTTGGATGAATAAAACCTCAAACTCAACTGACAAATTGAAGAAATAGAAATCCTAAAAGAGATCAATCAATTCAACGAGGATAAATCTCTAGGGACAGATGGATTCTCCCTCCATTTCTATAAAAAAATGTTTGCACATAATCAAGTAGGATTTCATTATAATAATAAGGTATGTGCATAAATAAATAAATAAAATGGGAGGAGCCACCAAATCCTCATTTTTAGCACTCATTCTAAAAGAAAATGGAGCGTCCAACCTAGATAGATTTAGACCTATCTCTCTTTGTAATATCTCTTATAAAATCATGGCCAAAATTATTGCTAACACGTTGACTCTTTTTCTCAGATCTCAAATTCTCCCCAATCAAAGAGGATTTTTGGTAGGTAGGAAAATATGGGACAAATTTATTCTAGTGAAAGAAGCAATCCACTCCAGAAATTATCGGGGGGAATTAGGTATGTAAATTAAATTGGATATGGAAATTGTGTTTGATAGAGTAGAACATGATTTCCTTTTCAATGTAATGCATAAATTTGGGTTCAATCAAGATTTTTTATCCTGGACAGGAGGCTGTATTGCTTCCCCTTGGATCGCCCATTTTTTAAATGGATAACCAGGGCCCTTATTTAGGGCCTCCAGAGGACTAATACATGGTTTCCCAATTTCCCCTCTCCTGTATGTGATTGTGTAAGAATATCTCAATTGAATACTAGAGTGGGAATGTACCAATGGAAGAATTCCAGGAATCAAAATAGCTCAGGGTGTAAAACATATAAATCACTCGCAATTCACATATGATATGATCCTCTTGAGTGGACCTTAAAAAATCATGCTAAGAAGAATAAAATAAGTACTGGACATCTTCCTCTCAGCTTCAGGTGAGCTCTTGAACACGGATAAATGTCCAATCTACACGTGGAATTTTTTAGCTATTAGCAGATTAGGTATCACTCAAATTCTGGGCTTTGGAATCTCAAGTTATTGGAAAAATTTTAAATACCTTGGCCTCCCTTTGTTCTTAAAATCGCTACCTAGTGAGTACTCACACCTCAACCTCCAAAATTTTAGGGATACGATGGAGTCTTGGGGGTCAAGGTAGATCAACCTAGCTGGGAGGTTGGTCCTGATAAGATTAGTACTATCATCCCTCCCACTCTTCCAATTTTCTTCCCTACTGGCCCCAAAGGGATCCCTGAAAGACATGGCCCAACTCATCCACAAATTCCTTTGGCAGGGGGGAAAATCCAACTCCAAAAACTTTCATCTAGTGAATTGGAATATCATATCCTCACCCAAACAAAGTGGGGTAATCATAATTAGATATCCTGAAGTGAACAATATAGCAATAGGAGCCAAGATTCTTTGGAGGATAGTCTCAGGAAGAAAGGAATGGTGGAAAATGACCATAAAAAAAATACAAGTTGGGGGGCAGAAAAAGATGCATGGACACTACGAATGACTACCAACCTGGCTCACAAATATGGAAACTCTTAAGAGAAACTATCCTTTTCTTTGAAGAGAATCTCTCTTGGATCTCTGGAAATGGAAAATCGATTACGTTGTGGCAAGACTTGATCTTGGGAACTGACATCACCTCCCGAGGGAAAGAGATTGGGGACCTGAAAAGATGGTTGACTTTAGAACATAAACTCACTCTCTTCGATATTTCAATATGGAACGAAGATGGAAGCTGGAAGGCGTGGAGGTTGGGAAACGCACCCGTTCACATGCATAATCAAGCTTGAGTGTTGATTTCCCTTCTTAAAGGAGAAACTCCTATACTTAGATTCATTCCAGATAGCCAAGACTGGGGAACATATAGGTATTCAGTTAAATTATGTTACAAAATTATCCTCTACTCTTCAATGTTTCTCCATTCAAGACACTCCGCCCAAAATTAATATCTTCATTTTGTCCCTAGCTCATGGAAAAATACTAATGGGAAAAAACCTGAAAAAGAAGTTTCCACGTCCCTTTCAATTATCCTCTTTGCCAAAGAAATCAATACACTATTCAACACCTCTTATGGGATTTCTCCTTCTCAACAACATTTTGGAATGTTTCCTATGAAGAACCGACTCATCAAATAAGGTGTCCCTTGTATTTAAATCCCTACTTGGGAAACTGGGAAAAATACTACCAAGGCACCTTTCGTGGAAAACCAATCTTTAAAAGATTGTGGAGGTCTGTCCCAAAATATATCTGCTCGTAGATCTGGCTAGCAAGAAATAAACAAATTTTCTAGGGAAAAATATCACATCCCCAAACTGTCGCTAGCAAGGACAAAACACAACTCTCATAGGTTATGAACACTAAATTTTTGAGCATAGAAGATCCAACCAACTGGAATATCCCAAAGAAATATTGGATCACAAGATTCGACCTCCAATTTGTTAATAATTCTCACTCAGTGAAACGATCATGCTGGCAACTTCATATTATCCATAGCATAAATGAATGGATCCAAAAACATCCAAATCACACACTCTGTTTTGATGGAGCATCAAATGGAAACCTAGGGGACGAAGGTGGTGGGGGGGAGGTTTCTCTACNGGAAACCTAGGGGACGAAGGTGGTGGGGGGAGGTTTCTCTACGAACCCGGAGGAAAAATAATTTTGAACTACTACTGGAATCTTGGGAAAGAAACCAATAATAAAGCAGAGGCGTTTGCACTTCTTAAAGGAATCCAACTAGCAAAGAAATGATAAATCCACATCCTAAATGTAGTAGGAGACTCAAAGACAGTCATAAGGATGTTGATCTAGAGATATGAGCCAATAAATTTGAGCCTAAAAAGAATTATATACATAATTTGTGTAGTCAGAAGGACCTTAAAGCCAAACTTATTACACATTTTGAGAGAAAATAATATGGAAGTGGACAAAATGGTGAATGAGGCCATAGAGAGACCTCCTGGAACCTTATGGGTGGAGGGTAATGAAGGTCTAGCCCCCCTAGTATAATTCTTCAACATATGGCGAGCATCTAGTATGCAAAGTCCAAGGGAGTGTACACTTGGATCTCCAACATGAGTCGTGGAAGGTGGAGGAAGAAACTGGCAGGTGAAAATATAGGGCCTCATTAGCCAAGGAAAAACCGTGTTAACAAGATCTGGTGCAACGATCCCATTATGGCATGTGGTGGTTTTCTTATAAGTTCAGCTTAGTTCATGGGTAATCGAAGTTCGAACGTTATGACGCAGATGGGCCGAGCGTACAACATCTTTGAAGAGAAGTGGATTTGTCAAGGTGACGACGGATCAAATTCTTGGATCAAATATTTGAAGGGTCGAAGTACATCTCCGCAGAAAGAGATTTTGATTTATTTGATTGACACGAATTTGGAAATGAATGTCACATGGGGAGATTTATCTCAGCCTTTCTAGGCAATGTCCTTGCTGGGGATAATTTAATATGAGTCTATGCCAATCCATTTACACCCTTCTCTCTCCCAAAATCACCTTATATGTTCAACGTTTTTTTCACCTTAGAGAGAATCTCCTTAGATATTTCGAGCACCCCCTTTGTCTCTGTTTCCTTTCCCATTGCCTCACCCTTCGGTTATTCATTTTCTCGTGCATAACTTTGCTTCAGGACCTATGTTGGGACCTGCTTCTTCCAACACCATATTCTTAGACCTCAAGAAGTCCAGTCCTCTGTAGAATTGTGTCCCTCCCAGCAGCATGGAAAATAGATAGAAGAAACACATTGCATCACAGATTGCGAATTCACAGGGAGTCAAGGGTTTACTCATTGGACTTGACCAGTTGGACCCTCAGATGGAGTGTGCAAGGTGTCAAAGTTTTTGAATCCACATGGGATCACTCAATCCTACTTTAACCTTCGAGCTTGAGACCCTCTCTCAGAACATGCATCTAATTGAGAGGTCGCAAGGAAAAATATATGCTCAAAGGAGCCAAATTGAAGAGCAATGCAATAGTTTGGAGATTATGCATAGCCGAATGGATTAGATGGAAAGAATTCATGAACATCCCAATACCCCAACAACACCCAGGGAGCCTCTAAGAATGTAACTTCAACCACAATAAATCAAATCTCGGATCTCAATGAGCCCTTTCCAGATACAATTTGGGAGAAACATGGACATTCGAAGATCAAAAAGGAACTGGGTAGCTGAATTTTTAAAAATTCAAGTGTCATGTTTTCTTTTACGTTATATATAAATAGAGTTTTCTATAGATTTTATTCTTTGAAATACAGTAGATATGATATAGCTAGGGAAGGTGGAAACTCAATGGTCACAGATTTTGTATTAGCAATTCCAAGCTTCAAAGCTTCTATCTCTAGAAGGTCATTCATGACCCCTCCTTTTGTACTAAAATGGATATATCCACACTTTTTAATATAAATTTTCCGAGTTCTTGTTTAAAAAAAAAAAAACCATAGTACAAATAACCCTAACCTAAATTTTAATAGGAATAATCCTAACCCAAATATTTTCCTAATAGTAACCCTAATAACTCTAATAACCTGAACACTCTTAATAAACATAACCCAAACCTTAATAAATCTAACACTAATTCTAACAACAATTGACCATAATATATTATTATTGCCTTATTGTTAACATGGTTAATTATTAATATTAATTAATAATTATTGTATAAGGGGTTTGTATGTATAATATACATACATAACCTTAAAGTACCCCTTTATAATATAGATAATTATGTATATTAATAATAATTAATAATATAGTTAATTATTATTATTATTATTAATTAATAATTATTTATGTATTATGTATAATAACAATTATGTATTAATAATATTATTAATGACTATATTATTAACAATGTATTAATAAAGTATTATCATATATTGATGTGATTATTAATAAATTATTATTATTATTATTGCCTATGATTGACCAGGTTTCACAATGGTTCACCATGTTTTATGTTGTCTATAGATGACCATGGTTGGCCATGACCATGGTTGATCATGACTATGGATGACATTTATACATCAATATATATTGTAATGTATTAATTAATTAATTAATTAATACATAATAAATTATTAGATTATTAAAGTATTAATACACTAATAAAATAATACATTAATAAAGTAGTGATACATTATCACATTAATGTAATCTAGAAAATAAAGTATTAATTTACATTAATGTTTGAAGTAACTTATTAATTAATTTATACATTATTATTAATTAATTAATACATTAATACATTGCTAAACTATTAATACACTAATAAAGTAATACATTAATGTAATGTATAAATTGAAGTATTAATGCATTAATGTATAATATAACAAGTATTAATGCATTAATCATGTAATTAATTAATAAATTGCTAAAGTATTAATACACTAATAAAGTAATACAAAAGTAATAGATTATTAAAGTACTAATACATTACTAAATACAGTATTAATCCCTCGGATGGGGTGTCAACAGGCGCATCGTGGCAGGGGATTAACGAGGGCATTCAGCAACGTGGTAGGGGGCCATGTGAAGGGCAGGTGCCATAGCCCATCGCCCCATATCCGGTTTAAATGCAGTTTAATGTTGATGCAAGGGCGCATTTACCCCGGTGTCCTCCCCCTGCGCTGCGTTTTTGTATGCGTTTCAACATGGAGCTGTTTCACTTCTGCTCGATGCTCGCAGGGCTCCTCTCTATGCATCTCGAGTTCGTTCATGTTCTTCCTCTCAGGCGTGAGCACTCCCTCTTCTTTCTCCTCTGCCCGACGCCCCTTGTCCCTCTTGTTAGTTGCACCAGGCCTCCAATGACACGACCAAGAGGATGCCCATGGCGGGGCTCTCCTTGGAAGTTAGGAGACCCCCGACTACACCCCTGGATTCGACCTCTGCTGACTCCTCACCTAGCCGCTGGTCTGATTTCACTCCAGCCTCTCTGAAAGCTCCGCAGCTAAGCTCCATGGCGGTAATTACTCGAACACCCATTGCACTCCTCTGACTCCTCCACGATCCCCCACCTGGCTCGTCTAACCCTGTGCCCTCCCTTCACCCTGCGAGTATTCTGCACTGTGGACCTAGTACACCGGGGGACGCCTCGACGACAGTGCCAAATCCTCAGGATTCTTACGACAAGGAGCAATTCAAGAACAGTTTGTCGGTTTTGAACAATTTGGTCTTCGAGCTTAGGCAGGAAGTGGCAGACTTGCACTTTCGCATGCAAGCCATGGAAGCAAAGGTGACAAGCTTCCTCCAAATAATCTTGTCCATGCATACAACTCTATTCCCGGATCCTACAGAAGACGTCAAAGATGGAGGTCAGCGTCATGGGCCGACTCCAGCAAGCGCGAGCAAGCAGAAGGTTGCGAGCGAGGGAAACGCCGAGGGAAACTAACGAGGCCCGGAAGAGGGAAAACAGTGGTACACCGGCCCAACGTTCATCGAGGAAGAGCCATGGCCAGGAGACATGTCAGCCACGCAACCCAGCTATCGGTCAGGTGTCTGATTTTCTAGAGTTTAGATGCTAAGTCCTTTCAGGTCTTAAGTAGTAGCAGATAAACAATAAGATACTATCTTACTGGTTCAAACTATGTCTTTTGAGGACTAATGGTTTAGTAGGGCTGGCTGGACTGGTTTCCCCATAGTTGGGGCAGTCCAAGAACTTCAGCCTGAATTTTTCTGTACTCTGTTATCTTGCCTCAGTTTTTGGCAGCTCTTAATATACATATACACTTATTTACAAAAAAATAAATAAATACAGTATTAATACTTTAATACTTTAATAAATACATTATCAAAGGCATATTTTTTGATCATTTTTTACTGAATTCTAGTTAAAGAGAGCCACAGGGGCTATGTTAAAAATGATGCCATTTTAACTGAAATCCAGCTAAAATGGCGTCAATCGACATATATCAACCACTTTTTACTTAAATGTGATTGTTGCTAAAAAGTTGTTGATATATGTCGATCAATGTCATTTTCCACCCTTTAATTATGGTTGACTATGACCATGGTTAACTTCGCTAGACCTTCACTATGATTTACCTTTACTATGCATGACCTTCAATACAATTGACCTTGGTTGAGCATGGCCATGGTTGACAATGATTAACCATGTTTGACAATGGTTTATGTTTGTGACATGGCGACATTGGAAAATGGTCCTCTGAGTGGAATGTTGGGCTATGTTTGTGACATTGTGACATTAGGTTTTGTACATCACATTGTGACAATGGGTTATCTTCATCAGACAATGGCATTTGTAATGTTTCTCAAATTATGTCGAGAAAAATTGAAGCTATCCAACATTTGGAAATTCTTCTCACATTCTGAAAATGGTTAACGATTTGTTTGTCACATGACATCGTAAGGTTTTGGGCGTCACATTGCGACGGAAGGTTTTTGTTTGACAAAATGTGGTGTTGGAATAGGTTTGTCATAGTTTGACAATGGGTTATGTTCATCGCACAACGATGTTGGGAAATGGTAGTCTCACTGGAATGTTGGGCTATGTTTGTCACATTGCGACATGACATTGTAAGGCTATGGTCATCACATTATGATGTAGGGTTTTTGTTTGACACAATGTCATGTTGGAATAGGTTTTTCATAGTCTGACAATGGGTTATATTCATCACATAGTGATTTCGAGAAATGGTCATCTCACTAGAATGTTGGGTTTGTTTGTCACATTGCGACATTGGGTTGTGTACATCATGTTGAGACAATGGGTTATATTTGCCAGACAATGGCATTTGGAAAATTTTCTCATGTTATGATGATAGGATATTTGTGTGACACTGCGACGACGAGATTATGGTAATCACATTGCGGTGACCAAGCTATGTTCATCACATTGTAACAATATGGCTATGTTTGTCACATTACGACGGTGGGGCTATGTTTGACATATCACAACATTATTGTGTTTGTCATATAGTGACACTATTAGGTTCATCACCTTGCAACATTACTATGTTCATCAATATGCGACGAAAAGACTATGTTCGTCACATTGCGACAATATGGGTATCTTTATCACATTATGACGATGAGGCTATGTTCGTCACATTGCTACAATATGGGTATGTTCATCACATTGTGACGACAAGGATATGTTTGACACATTGTGACATTACTATGTTTGTCAGTTTGTAACACTACTATGTTCGTCACATGGCAACATTACTATGTTCATCACTTTGTGACGACAAGGCTATGTTTGTAACATTGTGACAATACGGGTATGTTCCTCACATTGCGATGACAGGGTTATGTTTGACACATTGGGACATTAATATTTTTATTAGATTGTGACACTACCATGTTCATCATATCGCAACATTACTATGTTCGTTACTTTGTGATGGAAAGACTATGTTTGTCACATTGTGATAATATGGGTATGTTAGTCACAATGTGACAACAGGTTATGTTCATCACATTAAGACGATAGAGCTATGTATGATGCATTGCAACATTACTATGTTTGTCATATTATGACACTATTATGTTCGTCACATTGGAACTTTACTATGTTCATCAATTTGCAATGACAAGGATATGTTCGTCACATTGTGACACTATGGGTATGTTCGTCACATTATGATGATGGGGATATGTTTGTCATATTTTGAGGACAAATCTTTGTTTGAAATATTGTGACATTAATATGATTATCATATTATTATAGTACTATGTTGATCACATTGCAACATTATTATGTTCATCACTATGGGATGACAAGGCTGTGTTTGTCACATTGCCACAATATGGGTATGTTCATCACATTGCAACGATGGGCTATGTTCATCACATCACAATGATAGGGATATGTTTGACACATTGCAACATTACTATGTTTGTTAGATTGTGACACTACTATGTTGATCAAATTGCAAAATTACTATGTTAATTATCTTGCGATGACAAGGCTATGTTTGTCACATTACGACAATATGGCTATGTTTGTCACATTATGACAATGGGGCTATATTCGTCACATTATGACAATGGGGATATGATAATCACATTACAACGTTACTATGTTTTTTAGATTGTGACAATACTATATTCATCATATTGCAATATTACTATGTTCATCACTTTGTGACGACAAGTCTATGTTCGTCACATTGAACCAATATTGGCTATGTTTGTCACATTACGATCGTGGGATATGTTTGATGCATTATGAAATTACTATGGTTGTCACAATGTTACACTACTATGTTCGTTATGTCACAATGCCCAATTTTGTTCATCATACTTGAACATCGGGTCATGTTCGTCACATGACAAGGTTCGTTTATGTTCAACACATTACGAAAAGGAAATTTTGACAAGTTTTTTTTTTTAAATCTAATGAGTTGTATCCTTTATCACAAATATAGGAAATTTGAACAGATGTGATGTATTACATAGAATTCAACTTAAGATCATACTTGTTCTAAGGACATTGATAGCAAATCATCTTTAATTTTACACCTAATGATTTTTACTTGTTCTAAAGAAATTGATAGAAAATCATCTTGAACATTGTAGATGATGAATTATACTTGTTCTAAGGACATTGATAACAAATCATTTAATAATTTTTACTTTTCATAAGATCATTGATAGAAAATCAATGCTAAAGTGTTACTAAATTATTGATAAATTAATAAAGTAATACATTATTAATAAATTAATACATCATTATTTTTTAGGCATAACATGTATTAACCATCAAAAATATTGAGCGTACAATAAACTAGATCAACTCACCCCTAGGGTTAAGGTTTATTCTTGACCCTATGATACACTCAGTTTCCCCTGGTCGGGAAAACCATGCTCTCGAACAAGGGAGGGTCATGAGGTACCTCCTACTATCAAGCAGTGGCAGAGGGAAACTCATGCGATGGCTCCCAAAGGTTGTCTTTCGAACCACCCCCAGATTTACGATCCTAGATTTTCTTAAAAGGCATAACCGAATTAAAAGAGATGGAAATAAATTCAGGAACTGCTCATACAAAGGTAGTGTGCCCTTGGGAACCTGGGAAATGTTTCCCTCAGGCACCGCTAGCATAAAAATATGTAATCAGCATGCCCAAAATTGAAGAACAAAAGAAATACATGTAGGATCATTCCTTGTTCGGAAAATTCTTAGGCCTATAGCCTTATGAATGTGAGCTGGTGAAATGGATACAAAAGTGGTGGAAACCCAAAGTTCATTATGACTTGCAATTAGGCTCCAAGGGTTTCTTCACCATAATCTTACACAACCTAGAGGATCGAAACCACATCTTTGACGAGGGACCTTGCTTCTTCAACTTAGCCAACCTCTTTCTCTACTTTTGGATGGATAAGTTTGGCTTTGAAAAAATGGATTTTGTGCATGCACCTATATGGATTCGACTATATTCCTTTCCATAGGAATTATGGCTAGAAGAATTCCTAGCGGGCATTGGAAACACAATCGGGGTTTATGTTAAATCCTCAGAGGAAACCAAGAAGAGAAAGTATACCTCATATGCTCGTATTTGTGTTTACCTGAATATGTCTAATTGCCTACAAGGATACATTTCCCTTGAATATCAAAATGAAGATTGGTCTCAAACCATTCATTACAAGCACATACCTTTTCGTTGTAGAAAATGCCACAAACACGGACATCTCTTCAGAGATTTTCCTCTTAACTCTGCAAGAAATGGAGAAAACCCTTAAACAAGCAAATAAAAATATGGCTTCACTCATGTAGCTGGTAGGTGTTGCCAAGTGACCAGGAAAACAACAAAAAATGAAACTAGGGAACCGACCTCCAACAACTCTTTCGATGTCCTACATAAAATACTAGAGAAAATGGATGAACCGCAGATCCCTCCTCTGGCCACTGATTTCCAAAGAAACACAAGGAAAAATAGTGAACACCCCTGTCTTGGAGAAAATTCAGCCCATTCCCACTTCCCACACTAAATCTAGTGAACCATTCGAACTAGAAGGGGACGTCGAAATGGACCTAGATGAGCAGGAGCTCACAGACATAGATCTCGTACATCTTGAACAAACCTATTGCCAACAAAAACTATACACCATCCCTCCAAATCAGCTACACCAGGTTCGTAAGGTTTTCCTCAAATCCTTAGTGGGTTGCATATCTAGATCCAGTTCTGGTTTGGGCATCCAGGGAAGTCAACCGAAAGAGAAGTGAAAGCCTCATAAAGATGAAAATAAAAGAGGAAAATAATCCACCCAGAAGCTCATATAGAAGATTGGACACTTCATGGTAAGCTCAGGTCAAATACATCTTATCTCTGACACATTTCCCCCTCTCCCCTCCCCATCCTCATCATGAATATCATCTCTTGGAATATACGGGGACTCAATGGTGGTAGTAAGAAAAGGCTTCTACGAGATTGTATCATAGAGGAACCACCTGACATCATGTTTCTATAAGAAACAAAATGTGCAGGTGAAGAAATGGATCAAATTATCTCTTGTTTCTAGAAGTAAGGTAAAATGATAAGCACCAAGGAAACAAGAACATATAATGGTTTGGCCACCATCTGGAAACCAAGCTCTGTGCTCATGGAAAACTTCTTCACTTCCAGATGGACAATCTCGGCAGAATACAGGATTATTAGCTCCAATAAGCCAGGATTCATTACAAATGTTTATGGCCCTACTTCTCAAAGGGACAAGAAAACATTCATTCACAATCTGTAAGGGCTTTCCACCCTCACCACTGGTCGTAGATGGATATTGGGAGGATATTTAAATATGATCTACAATTTAGATGAGAAAAGAGGAGAGGTTCGCAGACTTGAGGTGGAGCATGGTCATTTTCAATATTTAATTGATAAGTTGAGTCTTATTGACCTAGAAACACAAAATGGCCTCTACACATGGTCAAACCGATGATTAGAGTCCCAATAGGTCACATCCCACCTAGATCACTTCCTAATATTAAACTCCCTCTTGATGGATGGACTCACCCTAGAAGCCAACATTGTCGATGCCCCCGGATTTGATCATTGGCCCATTCAACTTTGGTTAGATATCTTGGTATCTCCCGATCGCAAGCCCTTCAGATTTGAGCAATTTTGTCTCAATCATCCAGAATTCCAAACCATGGCCCCCATTTGGTGGAAGGATGCGGCCTTTCTACATAGTTCCAAAATGTATTGATTTCAACAAAGATTAAAAAACTTCAAGCAATGCCTCAAGATATGGAACAAACAGACCTTCAGAAATATCTTTGAGGCTCAACAACATTTGAATGATCAAATGTAGCTCCTCCAAATCCAAATGAAAGATAAGGTTCTCACAGAGGAACTTAAAGAATACGAGTCTTTGATAAAACAAAAGCTATATGAAAGGTGCGCAAAAGAGAAGATCCTCTGGAGGAAAAAATCCAGAATACAATGGCTTCAGGAGGGGGAACAAAACACCAAGTTCCTCAAAATATGTATGATCTAGCATAGACATATCAACCGCATCTCACACCTCGTGACGAAAGAAGGCCAAATTATCCAATCTCATGATGACCTGGAGTGGGAACTGGTCTCTTTTTATGAAGATCTGTTGCTCAAACCTCTGGGCGACCGATCTCCTACCATTGCAAAAATCACTCATCACATTCCAGCCCAAATAACACAGGAATATAATGAATCCTTTCTCTAACCTATCATAATTAAAGAAGTATGCAAGACGCTTAAAGACACTCCAAAAGGAAAATATCTTGGTCTGGACAGCTTCACTACATATTTTTTTGACCATTGTTGGCTCATGATAAGAAAGGAAGTCTAGGAAATCATTAAGGAATATCGAACATTTGTTCAGGTTATCCCTACACTCAGTGCCACCTTCCTCACTCTCATCCCCAAAGAAGAGAGAGTCACTCACCCAAAACAACTCAGTCTGATAACCCTATGCAATGTCATCTACATGTTCTTAATGAAGGTGATCGTCGAACACCTCAAACCTCTCCTTTCCTTCATCATTTTGCCTGAGCAGTTAGGACATGTGGAAGGAATGAAAATTCTGGACAACTTCATCCTCATGCACTAAGTTATCCACTCTCTTCAAAAAACTGACACTCCATGTATGTTATTAAAGTTATATCTCTCCAAAGAATTTTGCAAGTTGAGTTGGGATTACATGAAATCTGTACTTCTCATTTTTTTCTTTACACCTTCTTGGGTAGAGTGGATCCTAAAAAAAACCTCCTCTACCTTATTTTCTATCCTCATCAATGATGTTCCATTCCGCCCCTTCCCTCCCACTCGTGGGATACAACAAGGGGATCCCCTGTCACCCTTCATCTTCATTATCATGGCGAAAGGCCTTAGCCACTTCATTAAAGCTTATATTGCAGAAAGATCTTTAGTTAGGCTACCCCTTCATGGTATCCATCCTCCAGTCTCCCAGAACCAGTTTGTTGATGATATCTTAATGATGGGATCCCCTACGGTTGAAGAAGCACACAAGATCCTCTATATCCTTCAAACCTTTTGTGATGCCTCAAGAATGGACATCAATAGAGACAAACCTCAGATATTATTTTTGAACACCTCGATCCTTGTTCAAATTCACATAACGATGATCCTGGGCTTCACTCCTAGCTCCCTTCCATCCAAATACCTTGGTATTCCACTCTTAGACAAATATGTTTGAAACAGTTAATGGGAAGGACTTCTCACCTCCCTCTATAAAAGACTTTCCTCTTGGACGTTTCTCTCGCTCAACCTTCCCATTCATCTTATCCTCCTTAAATATTTCCTTCAATCCTTTCCAATCTATTATTTCTCATCCTTTTCCACTCTTAGCTTCATTCTAAATGCCATCAAAACCGTGCAAAGAAATTTTATGTGGCAAGGGATAAAGATAGGAAAAAAAGTGGCTTTGATTAGCTGGGAAAATATTTACAATCAAAAATCACAGGGAGGCCTTAGGCTAAGGGACCCTATGACTCTAAAAAAAGTTATTAGTTCTAAAATTTGGTGGAGGTGGCTCAATCGCCCCCGTGATATCTGGGACAAACTTTGGAGGATGAAATATGTGCCCAACATCGCAGAAAAACATCTAATCGGATGGGATGATAATACTTTGGGACCCTTAATCTGGAATGCTGCCAAGCAAATCCACCTTTTGGTTTCTAATAATGCCTTATGGGAAGTCCACAATGGAAGAACAACCTCATTCTAGAATGACTCATGGCCGTAATGGCTTGTTTTGGCACATGATACTCTGGCTAACACTTTCTTTGCTCCCGCTACCCAAGCGGAACTACTCACAGTAGCAAACTATTGGAAAGTGAATCCCCTTGGCACCACCTAGAAACGATGGAAATCCTCTCGGAGGGAAATCCACATTCTAGAGCACGTGGATCTCCAACCCAAATTTTTCTGGATCTGACCAAATCTAGAAAAATTCAAATCCTTTGGGGAGAGGACATTTTAATATGGGGGCACTCCTCATGAGTCATATTTAATATCCAAGAATCCTATAACATCAAAGCAGCTTCCCACCCCATCCCACTTAAGAAGATCTGGATGAAAATTTGGACAACTAAGCACTGGCCCAAATTAGTACCTTCCTCTGGCTTGTTGTACATAAAAGTATCCTTACCTGGGACAATCTCATAAAGGGAGGATTCATCAGGCCTTCCATCTTCCCTCTCTGCCAAGAGGATTCAAAATCATAAAATCATTTCCTAAACCTTTGCTTCTATAGCTCTCAATTCTCGGATCAATGTGCCACATTCATGCATATGTTAGATTACAACCGTGAAGGCCTCAAGGAAACCATCAAAGATTTGTGGGACTCATTTTTCCACTATCCCATCCTCAACCACATTTGGTAACTAATTCTTGGGTTTACCCTTTGGAAACTTTGGAAAGAGAGGAACAAGTGTATCTTCCTCATAACTCATTAGGATTAGAAAACAATGTGGAATCAAATCCATAACAACATCAGAGAAACCATCCATCTACAGCCCTGGAAAGACAAGGACAACTAAAACTTCACCTTCAATCCCTCTCTTAACAAGAACCCCCAGTGCTCCCAAAACAAAGGAATCCCTTCTCACTAGTCTTCTCCTCCTTCAAGATTTATAAAGTTAAAGTTTGATGGTAACTCCAAAGGCAACCCGAGTGCAGCAGGATTTGGAGTGGTCTTCTACAACAGCTCTGGGATCATCTTACTCATCTCTACTGGAATCCTTGGTAATAATACTAATAATGTGACAGAGCTCTGGGGTCTCATAAAAGGTCTATAGATCACTTAAGATCAGGGTTACCATCAATTGATTATGGAGGGTGACCTCAAATAATTCTCAATGTCTTCGCGAAAATTCTCAATGGAGCAGACCCAGAAAAAATATCTCCTTGCTTGTGACTTTCCACGGGACTCAAAACCATTGCAACAGTCACTTAACCTCACTTAGCTCTCATCCATTTGCATATTTGAAGGAAAGAAAATCAGATTACAAATGATTTATCTAATATAGGAGTGGCCATAGAGGGAACAAATCTTCTATGCATGCCCTCTACCCACACTGATCATCCTATCCTATAGAGCTACATTCCTCGGGCTCTTAGTATCGACGACCCCCTAGATGGGGTGTTAGTAGGGACCAACTGTCAAAGGGAGAGGGTGGCGCCTGCTAGCGTTGCACCAACGATGTGATCAGCGCATGCACCATCCCTCTTACCCTATCAATGATTAAAATTCACTTTCATTTCTTCCAACCCTCCATTAACTACTCGATCCCGCCATCCCCTGCTTCTTCGTTCAATGAATGGAGAAGCATTTATGGAAGTCACCTCTGTGCATGTGCACATCTTCACTTTGATTTCCATTTTATTAGCCGCTCCTCAGCTGGATCAACATGTTTCTTCCTTCCCTGCAAAGAAAATATCATATTTGTAGTTCTCTTTGGCCACCATCTACTACGACTGCCTACTCTCCATGCCTTCACTTCTTCTCTCTACTTCGATCATGCCTTAGCTTCATGGGAAGCCAAAGAGAGGCCTTGTTTGGCACCAGAACAAAGCCAACATGGTCATCCAGCCTTTGCCTACCCATACTATGTCATACAACTCGTTGCCTTCCTACTCTGGCCAGTCCTTACAGAGCCAGAGCGGTATTCCACCATTTTCCTTTCCATGGTCTTGTCGTGTGGAGTGGTTTGATCTTCAGGGAAGTTCCTTGGGATTTCCTCCTGACCCAATCCTGGACCTTGCCTCCTCATCACAACCAGCCTTGGTCGACCCAATGAACTCACCTGAGCATTCCGCTTCTGTGCCACCACCCTCTGCCCCCTCGCAACCACCCTTGGTCTTGAATCCTCTGGAAGACACCTCATCCCACTCGAAACAACCACCCAACCAACAAAACTCCTACACGGACTGTGCCTCATGTGCAAGATTTTGATATGCAATGGTGATATTTCATGATTTGGTGTTTGCGGTGCGTAAGGATGTGGACGACCTGTGCTTCCATTTGAAACTTCTGGATAATCGAGGGGAGAAAATTATCCAAATTCTCTCCACTCTCCTCGGCCCTCAACACTCCCAACAACATGCCTCCAGTGCACCAGCGACCTGAATGACAGTCATGGCTCCAGCTATCTAGGTGCCAACAATGGACAGAACAAATGCGTGAGCGCCAACATATGCATAGGTGTCAGACTGCATGGTTATTTTTGTCTATCCTTTACATTTCTACAAGTGTCCTTTGGGGATGAATGCGGTGTCTAGAACAATGCTTTCTTTTTTCTTGTCAAAATTCAGTCTTAGATTTTGTAGAAGGACAAACAAGCCTGAACGAATATGTTTCCCCATGGGGCAATTTTGTTTCACTTGCTTAAATACTAGTTTTTTTCAGTTTTTAGAAATAAGCTGAATTGGTTTCCCTTAGGGCAATTCAACATTTACAGTTCTTTGACACCCATGATGCTACTGTAATTTTTTATATTGAAAGGTAATATATAGACACTTATTTAAAAGAAAATAAAAAAATAAAATACATCATTAATTAATACATTGCTAAAGTATTACTACACTAATAATATAATACATTAACAATACATTATTACATTAAGAATACATTAAAAACATTAAATGGATTAATAAATACATTTCTAAAGTGTGAATACATTAAAATATTAATAAAGTATTTATACAGTAATAAATAATACATTAAATTAAATTAAAATTAAAATTGTTAAATTATTATCATTACATTCTTATTATTAAATTATTATTATTTTTTTATTTTTATAAACTAAACCTTAATACAAATAACCTTAACTTTAATAAAACCATAACCCTATTTTTAATGAGAATAACTCTAACCCTAATCTCACTCTAACCCTAACCCTAATAAGTATCAACAATAATTGAAATGTATAACGGGAGTGATAACTTTCCTTTAAATTTTAATGCATTTATATTAAGATTAGTGTCCAAGGTATGGTGAGCTTGTATTGATATTTATAATATTGTAAAAAACCTGTTATTTACAAGCATAATGCATAAAATGCATTAATTAATACATTACATTATTACCATAAAACACAATTCATATTTATAAATATTGGCATTTATAACTCATCTAATCTTGTATTTATATTTATAATATTGTGAAAAACATTATTTACTTGTATAATTTTACAAACACTATTATTATAACACAAAAAAAAATCATATATTAATTTTAACTCTTAACTTTTAAATAGATAAATTAATAAACTAATACATAAATGATAAAGTATTACTAAATTATTGAAAAAATAATAAATAAATACATTATTAATAAATTAGTAGGTTATTAAGAAATTAATACTTTATTAATTAATACATTGCTAAAATATTACTACACTAATAAAGTAATACATTAAATATACATTATGACATTAATAATACATTAAAAACATTAAATGCATTAATAAATACATTACTATAATGTTAGTACATTAAAACATTAATAAAGTATTAATACAATAACAAATAGTATATCAAATTAAATTAAAATTAAAAATATTAAATTATTATCACTATATTTTTATCATTAAATTATTATTATTTAAATTATCTTTTTATTATTATAAAATAAATCTTAATACAAATAATTTTAATTTCAATACACTTATAACCCTAACTTAATAAGAATAACTCTAACCCTAATTTTAATATAACAATAATCCTAATAACTATTAATAATAATTGAAATGTATAAAAAAATTGATAATTTTTCTTTAAATTTTAATGCTTAATGCTTTAATATTAAGATTAGTGTTTATTTGAATACCCTTATCAATTGTTCAAATCTCTTAACATTTCTTACTCGTCATTATTTGGAATATAGTCATAAAGCGATATGTATTCCTTAACTCAACCTCATTTTGACACTCAATGTGAAGAGTTGTTATTAAAATTTATAAATCCATTTTGCAAATGTGATAAAGTTGGAATTGTGCTTTATGGTTAAGGAACTATGTTCGGGGACACGCTATATGTATGCTTTAAGGCATAGTCATTTTGACATTGAATTCTCATATAGAATGTGAAGAGTTGTTATTAAAAGTTACAGAAGAGTAAGTAGACTAGGTCTTTACGCCCAACTTTTGGAGATAGAGTACTCCTAAATGTCAGGTTCACCTCTTGATATTCGCACCTAGCACCAATCTGTCATACATCCAACTATAAAATCCTCTTGAAAGATATCAGTTTTAGCATGCAACACATTTTCTAATGTTTTCATTCAGTACAAAAATTCAAATATATAGTGGAAAAATGTAAATTTTCGTTAATACTATAATTAGATACCAATTTTAACATGTAACACATTATTTTTTAATGTTTTCATTTAGTTAAAAAAAAATTAAATATACAGTGGAAAAAATGTAAATTTCCGTTAAATACTATAATTAGATACCAATTGTAACATGCAACACATTTTCTACTATTTTCATTCATTACAAAAATTTAAATATACAATGCAAAAAATGTAAATATTTGTTCAAGACTATAATTCACATATACAATGAAAAAATTGATGAATTTTTACAATTGCATTAGCGGAAATGGATTTATAATCTATACAGTTGCCGGGTAATATTTTATCACTATGGTCTTACCAGTTTAAATGACCACAAAATTTTAAGATGAAGACCTTATATAATAAGCCCCCTATCAAAACACAAAAAAAGAGCATGGGAAAATTTAAGTTTGGTTGTTGTTGTCTTCACTATCATTCTCCATATCAGTGGTTGGTTCGTTGGGATCAAACGGCTGAGGAGGGCCTCCTGGAGAAGATGTAGTGTCCAATTTGGTGCTCGAATTGGTGATTGTTGTGGTTATGTTTGTCTTGTAGAGCATAGTTCTCATCATAATTTGGGGATCAAAGTCAAGGTTCTATTGATTATACTATGTTGATTATACTACCATCGTGCGCCAAGTCTTTCCATTATGCATATTTCATTACCTGGAAATCATGATATAAGAGTATTGTGATCCATGGAGATGGTCACTACTATCCATATAATTAATAAAATTTGTTTTAAATGTGGAAATCAATGGCTAGGGAAGTAATTCCTTAATCATATTAAGTAAATGTGAAAAAGTAAACAAGGAATCATACTCATTCATAAATGCAAGGAAGTTATGAACATTAAATAACATTCATTGATTTGAGTGTAAAACTAAAAAGAGGCTAAAAATATTCTAGCATCTTTAATTGTTGGCCATAAGATTAGAATTTGTAATTAAAAGACTAATTAAACCATCTATTCCAATACTGGGATGCCTATCGGCTTAAAAACTGACAATATTAGTCAAGCTAGCCAAAGATATTCTTGGTGTAATAATGTTCAAATTTTATCACATAAGAAAAATGTGAGATAAAAATACATAATTGAAACCTTTTAGATTTAGGTGTGGTGTTAGGTGTGGTATTTCACAAACAAATGTTGGGTGAAGTATCTGGGCCATGTGAAACAAGATCAATGGTATGGCTCCATGATGATGCGTTGGATGAGTGGAGGAATAAAAGCGACTGACGCACCTGCGAAGTGTGTGGTTTCCATGGTTTTTTCTATATTTCTAAAGAGTAATAAATGAAAAATAAGTCAAGAAAGAAAAGAAAGAGAAATTTATGATTGTCGGGGATTGAAGGCTCTGAGAGATATTTGAAATAAAGTTTATATATAAGCAGTGGATGTGAAATTAAAGGCTCTGGGGATCATGTTGGAAGGCTACGAGGAGCATGTTGTGATTTGTGACAACGAATTCCTCAAAGTATGGATTTGGATCCTATTATTCTGCATTGGTTACAACCAAATAGACCAAGTTAGAATATGGATAGGGATTGCATTTAATAATCAGTTTCTTGTGAATGTATATAAATTCATGTAAGCCCATAGAGGCAAGAGAGAGATACAGAGTGAGAACTTGCTAGTCTGTTGTAATCTCCATGATATGAATAATAAGACAACCAATGCCTATGCTTGGTGGACTTTGCCCAACGTTTGGGTGAACCATGTGAAATCCCTGTGTTCCTTATCTATGTGATTATTAATTATCATATGTGAATTGTGTTTTCTGCATTTACAATTCTAACAAGTGGTATCAGAGCTGGTTGAACGAGAGGGCATCGAGAGCATCAAATTTTTGAGGAGAAACAACATCTGTGTGAGGTGCATCGAGTTCAACATCGTCATAGGTCCCTCCTCTCGAACGGTGTGATGTATTATTACCCGAACTTATGTTGGTGCAAAAATACTGAAATCATCGTGGTTTAGGGTTGAGGAACAGTGCGTAGATCTTTCAAAGATAGCCGCACTCCAAGCTTATCAGGAGGTGCGAAGACCCTTTAAGATCGCCACACTCTAGAGGTAGCATGAGGTGCGGCGACTTCCTTTAAATCAAAAGTTATGATCTCCTTTAATTTATTCGCATGGTAAATTTGTTTGGAATTTAAGGCATGGTCGTGATCCTTAAAGAATTTATGGTATGCTCTTTTTTCGAAAGTTTAAAGAATTAAATATATAGGTGGAGGAGTGTATGAAAAAGATGAATTTGTATTATAATGCATATAATACAATTGGGTGGATGCCATATATAATATATTTGAGGTGACATTTTTTATATATTATTAAAAGGTTTTTTAATTATACTTTTTTACCATTCATTTCTCTACATTATTTTTAAAAGGGGCATTGGTTATTATAAGCAGTGATTTGGGTATTAGGAGATTTTGTGCTAATGGATAAGATGTAGAGCTCAAAGTTTGAAGTTGAAAAGTTCAGTGGTAAAAGCAACTTTGAGCTCTGGAAACTTAAGATGCAGAATTTACTGGTGCAACAAGGGTTGCAAAAAGCACTGGCAAGCAAGTCAAAGAAACCAACAACCATGACGAATGGGGAATGGGAAGATCTGGATGCGAAAGCTCTTAGTACCATTCGTTTATGTCTGGCGAATGATGTTTTGTTTAATATTGTAGGAGATGATACAACATCAGGCTTATGGAGTAAGTTGGAAAGTCTATATATGGCGAAGTCCTTGATGAGTATAATCTACTTGAAGAGATAGTTGTAGAGTTTGTGGATCAAAGAAGGTACAAAATTTGCTGACCATTTAAATACCTTCAATAGCCTTATAGTTCAATTGACTAGTATGGAAATTAAATTCGAAGATGAAGATAAGGCTATTACATTATTGTGTTTGTTTGTCGAGTCTTCGGATAATCTAGTCACCTTTATTAGATTTAGCTCAACATAAGTTTTAGATTATGATTCTATTGTGGGAGATTTGTTGGCTGAGGAGATGAGAAGAAAATCTAGTCAAGAAACCTCAACTTTAGAGGTGATGTTGGTCAGAGGTCGAACTAAAGAGCAGAATCAGAGAAGTTATTCTCGATCCAAGTCAAGACACAAAAAGGGTAAAGAAAAATGTTGGTACTATGGCAAAATAGGGCATCTCAAGAAAGATTTTTGGAAGAGAAAGGAATCTAAGGAAAACTCTACGAAGGAATCAAATTTGGCTGTAATAAATTCAGGTATGATTGATCAAGTTTTATCTGTCTCTAGTAATTTACAATATCAAGAAGAATGGAAGTTAGGTTAAGGTGCCTCCCACCACATGTGCTCACATAGAAATTCGTTCATTTCTTACCAATCTGTTGATGAGAGTAGAGTGTTTATGGGAGATGGTATTCCATGTAAAACTGTTGGGGTTGGAAATATTAGAATCAGGATGCTAGATGGTATTGTTAGGGAATTAACGGATGTTAGATATGTACCTAAGCTTAAATAAAATTTGATTTCATTGGGAGTGATGGATTCTTGTGGATATAAGTATACAGGTCAAGGTGGAGGACTCACATTGTCGAAACGTGGTTTAGTAGTGATGAAGGCAACAAAGGAAACAAAGGTTGATAATCTTTATAAGCTGAAAGGGAGTACTGAAGTGGCATCTGAAATGACAAATGTATCTTATTGTTTATGGCATAAGAATCAAGGTCATAAGAAAAAGAGATAATTGCAAGTACTGGTAAGCGATAAATCATTTCCAAACTTAAAATCTTTGTTTTTGAATTCCTGCTTGTTTTATATCTTTGCAAGTTATGATGGTGGTATAAAGGGATGTTGTGTGTGGGATCCTACTTCTGACAAGGTCATCATTGATAGAGATATAGTATGTATGGAACAACCAAAAGTGTTGATTCAAGATCACAATAGTAAATTTGTTTGCATGCTAGATAATTCATTGTATGGCCTATTGGTACCCAGGAAAATATACAAGAGGTTTCAATTCTTCATAGTGAGTCATAATTTTTTAAAGGGTATGAATGACTATAAAATTTATAGTACATTCACAATCTTGATGTTATTTGTTGATGATATGCTCGATGCAAGCCGAAGCATGGATAAAATTAGTAAGAAAATGACTCAGGTGGACATGACAATTCATATGAGGGATCAAGGAGCAGCAAAACAAATTATGGCCATGGAAGTATACAGATATGGTAATGGTAAGTTGTGATTGGAGTTCAATATGAACATTGTAAAACCAGGTTTTATCCCTCTTTCTTTCCATTATAATTTTTCTTCAGGCATAGGTCCTGTCTATAAAGAAGAAAAGGTTATGTCTCGTGTAAGCTCAGTAGGAGGTCTGTTGTATGTGTTGAAATGGTTAAGTCCAGATGTTTCACATGTTAATGATGTTGTAAGATACTTGTCAGATTTAGGTGTTGTAGTGAAATGGGTGCTTCAATGTTTAAGAAGCACAAATGTTACCTATAATGGTTACACTGAGATAGTCTGTGATAATTGTAATGTATATTTTACAGGTGTTTTGGGTAGGAGGAGACCTATCACTAAATGTGTCTCACAACATAGTTGTGGAAGACATGTTGGAGGTGGAGTGAACCCTCAAGAAATCCAAACTTGTGCAAGTCACACGGGCGAGATTATGAA
Organism: Picea sitchensis; assembly: GCA_010110895.2. Lineage (NCBI taxonomy): Eukaryota > Viridiplantae > Streptophyta > Pinopsida > Pinales > Pinaceae > Picea > Picea sitchensis. The sequence goes on from SNQJ01S0056878.1 coordinate 62,947, forward strand.
ACCAATTTTATTAGAGAAGCTGCAATGGTGCTTGGCTTCTGTTGGCTTGCAAAAAAGGTGATGAACAAAAGGAAGGAGCAAGGTATCAGGTTAATTGTTGTCAAGGTGGAGATTGTTGGGATTTGGTGATAACGAATTCTTCACAGGATGGATTTGGATGCTCTTATTCTGTGTTGGTTACAACCAAATAGACCAAGTTAGAATATGGATAGGGATTGCATTTAATAATCAGTTTCTTGTGAATGTATATAAATTCATGTGAGCCTGTAGAGGCAAGAGAGAGAGACAAAGTGAGAACTTGCTAGTCTGTTGTAATCTCCATGATATGAATAATAAGACAACTGATGCCTATTCTTGGTGGATGTAGCCCAACGTTTGGGTGAACCACATGAAATCCATGTGTTCCTTATCTATGTGATTATTAATTATCATATGTGAATTGTGTTTTCCTCATTTACAATTCTAACAAGTGGTATCAGAGATGGTTGGAGGAGAGGTCATCGAGAGCATCAAATTTTGGAGGAGCAACAACATTTGTGTGAGGTGCATCGAGTTCAACATCACCACAGGTCCCTCCTCTTGAAGGGTGCGACGTCTTATTCCCCAGACTCACGTTGGTGCAAAATTACTGAAATTGTCGTGGTTTAGGGTTGAGGAAGAGTGCGTAGATCTTTCAAGATAGCCGCACTCCAAACTTATCAGGAGGTGCGAAGACCCTTTAAGATCACTGGACTCTAGTGGTAGCATGAGGTGTGGTGACTTTCTTTAAATCAAAGGTTACGATCTCCTTGAATTTATATGCATGTTAAATTTGTTTGGAATTTAAGGCATGGTCACGATCTTTAAAGAATTTATGGTATTCTCTTTTTTGGAAAGTTTAAATAATTAAATATACAGGTGGAGGAGTGTATGAAAAAGATGAATTTGTATTATAATGCATATAATACAATTGGATGGATGCCTTATATAATATATTTGAGGTGACATTTTTTATATATTATTAAAAGGTTTTTTAATTAAACTTTTTTACCAATCATTCATGTACATTAGTTTTAAAAGGGGCATTGGTTATTATAAGTAGCGATTTGGGCATTAGGATATTTTTTGCTAATGGATAAGATGTAGAGTTCAAAGTTTGAAGTTGAAAATTTCAGTGGTAAAAGCAACTTTGAGCTCTAGAAACTAAAATGCAGAATTTACTAGTGCAACCAGGGTTGCAAAAAGCACTGGCAATCAAGTCAAAGAAACCAACAGTCATGACGAATGAGGAATGGGAAGATCTGGATGCGAAAGCTCTTTGTACCATTCATTTATGTCTGGCGGATGATGTTTTGTTTAATATTGTAGGAGATGATACAACATCAGGCTTATGGAGTAAGTTGGAAAGTCTATATATGGTGAAGTCCTTGATGAACAGAATCTACTTGAAGAGACAGTTATATAGTTTGCGGATGAAAGAAGGTACAAAATTTGCTGACCATTTAAATACCTTCAATAGCCTTATAGTTCAATTGACTAGTATGGAAATTAAATTCGAAGATGAAGATAAGGCTATTACATTATTGTGTTCATTTGCTGAGTCTTCAAATAATCTAGTCACCTTTATTAGCTTTAGATCAACAAAAGTTTTAGATTATGATTATGTTGTGGGAGATTTGTTCGCTGAGGAGATGAGAAGAAAGTCTAGTCAAGAAACCTCAACTTTAGAGGTGATGTTGGTCAGAGGTCGAACTAAAGAGAAGAATGAGAGAAGTTTTTCTCGATCCAAGTCAAGACACAAAAAGGGTAAACCAAAATGTTGGTACTGTGGCAAAATAGGGCATCTCAAGAAAGATTGTTGGAAGAGAAAGGAATCTAAGGAAAACTCTATGAAGGAATCAAATTTGGCTGTAACAAATTTAGGAATGATTGATCAAGTTTTATCCATCTCTAGTAATTTACAGTATTAAGAAGAATGGAAGTTAGATTCAGGTGCCTCCCACCACATGTGTTCACATAGAAATTGGTTCATTTCTTACCAATCTGTTGATGAGGGTGTAGTGTTTATGGGAAATGGTATTCCATGTAAAATTGTTGGGGTTGGCAATATTAGAATCATGATGTTCGATGGTATTGTTGGGGAATTAATGAATGTTAGATATGTATCTGAGCTTAAATAAAATTTGATTTCATTGGGAGTTTTGGATTATTGTGGATATAAGTATACAGGTCAAGGTGGAGCACTCACATTGTCGAAAGGTAGTTTAGTAGTGATGAAGGCAATAGAGGCAACAAAGGTTGATAATCTTTATAAGATGAAAGGGAGTACTAAATTGGAATATGAAGTGACAGTNTTAGTAGTGATGAAGGCAATAGAGGCAACAAAGGTTGATAATCTTTATAAGATGAAAGGGAGTACTAAATTGGAATATGAAGTGACAGATGTATGTTCTTGTTTATGGCAGAAGCATCAAGGTCATAAGAGAAAGAAAGAATTGTAGATACTAGTAAGTGGTAAGTCATTTCCAGACTTAAAATCTTTGTTTCTGAATTCCTTGTTGTTTTACATCTTTGCAAGTTATGATGGTGGTATAAAGGGATGTTGTGTGTGGGATCCTGTTGGCAGCCAACCCAATTTTCTTCGATTGCTCTCAAAAGCTGCCTACACCCCTTGTCGTATTACGACAAATCATTGTCGCATTGTGCTAATGGACATTCGTCTCATCTTTACGACCATTACAATTCAATTTCGACCCAGTTTTCACAACTGCAAGTGTGAAAAC
>SNQJ01S0056878.1:65718-89922 GCA_010110895.2 Picea sitchensis
AGTTTAGATTATTTAGCTCAGATCACTTTCTCTTTGGTTTCCTTACGAGACCTTAGAGAGGCCAACGGAGCCGTTAAACTCGTCAGGGTGGTCCATACCAAACGGCTTGGGTTATTTAGACAACCCCGGACCGGTTCCACTCTTCCAGTTGACGGATGGACTGTTTCGCCCGTCAACAGATCCTACTTGTCACAAGGTCATCATTGACAGAGATATAGTATGTATGGAACAACCGAAAGGGTTGATTCAAGATCGTAACGGTAAATTTGTTTGCATGCTAGATAATTCATTGTATGGCCTATTGGTACCCAGGAAAATATACAAGAGGTTTCAATTCTTCATAGTGAGTCAAAATTTTTCAAAGGGTATGAATGACTATACAGTTTATAGTACATTCGTAATCTTGATGTTATTTGTTGATGATATACTCGATGCAAGCCGAAGCATGGATAAAATTAGTAAGAAAATGACTCAGGTAGACATGACAATTTAGATGAGGGATCAAGGAGCAACAAAACAAATTATGGGCATGGAAGTATACAGAGATGGTAATGGTAAGTTGTGGTTGGAGTTCAATATGAACATTGTAAAACCATTTTTTTATCCCTCTTGCTTTCCATTATAAGTTTTCTTCAAGCATAGGTCCTGTCTATAAAGAAGAAAAGGTTATGTCTCATGTAAGTTCAGTAGGAGGTATGTTGTATGTACTGAAATGGTTAAGTCCAGATGTTTCACATGCTAATGATATTGTAAGATACGTGTAAGATTAAGGTGTTACAGTGAAATGTCTGCTTCAGCGTTTAAGAAGCACAAATATCACCTATAATGGTTACACTGAGATAGTTTGTGACAATTGCAATGTATATTTTACAGGTATTTTGGATAGGAGGAGACCTATCACTAAATGTGTCACACAACACAGTTGTGGAAGACATGTTGGAGGTGCAGTGACCCCTCAAGAAATCCAAACTTGTGCAAGTCACACGGGCGAGATCATGAAACCAATTTTATTAGTGAAGTTGCACTGGTGCTTGGCTTTTGTTGGCTTGCTAAAAAGGTGATGAACAAAAGGAAGGAGCAAGGTATCAGGTTAATTGTTGTCAAGGTGGAGATTGTTGGGATTTTATGATAACAAATTCCTCACAGGATGGATTTGGATCATATTATTCTTTGTTGGTTACAACCAAATAGACTAAGTTAGAATATGGATAGGGATTGCATTTAATAATTAGTTTCTTGTGAATGTATATAAATTCATGTAAGCTTACAGAGGTAAGAGAGAGAGACAAAGTGAGAACCTGCTAGTCTGTTGTAATCTCCATGATCTGAATAATAAGACAACCGATGCATATGCTTGGTGGACGTAGCCCAACGTTTGGGTGAACCACGTGAAATCCCTATGTTCCTTATCTATGTGATCGTTAATTATCATATGTGAATTGTGTTTTCCACATTTACAATTCTAACAAGTGGTATCAGAGTTGGTTGGAGGAGAGGGCATCAAGAGCATCAAATTTTGGAGGAGCAACAACATCTGTGTGAGGTGCGTCAAGTTCAACATCGCCGCAGGTCCCTCCTCTCGAAGGGTGGGATGTCTTATTACCCGGACTTACGTTGGTGCAAAAATACTGAAATTGTCGAGGTTTAGGGTTGATGAACAATGCATAGATATTTCAAGATAGCCACACTCCAAGCTTATTAGGAGGTGCGAAGACCCTTTAAGATCGCCACACTCTAGTGGTAGCGTGAGGTGCGGCGACTTCCTTTAAATCAAAATTTATGATCTCTTTTAATTTATTCAGATGGTAAAATTGTTTGGAATTTAAGGCATGGTCATGATCTTTAAAGAATTTATGGTATGCTCTTTTTTGGAAAGTTTAAAGAATTAAATATATGGGTGGAGTAGTGTATGAAAAAGATGAATATGTATTATAATGCATATAATACAATTGGGTGGATGCCTTATATAATATATTTGAGGTGACATTTTTTATATATTATTAAAAGGTTTTTTAATTAAACATTTTTACAAATCATTCCTCTAAATTATTTTTAAAAGGGGCATTGGTTATTATAAGCAGTGATTTGGAAATTAGGAGATTTTGTGCTAATGGATAAGATGTAGAGTTCAAAGTTTGAAGTTGAAAAGTTCAGTGGTAAACACAACTTTGAGCTCTGGAAACTTAAGATGCAGAATTTACTGGTGCAACAAGGGTTGCAAAAAACACTGGCAAGCAAGTCAAAGAAACCAACAACCATGACGAATGAGGAATGGGAAGATCTGGATGCGAAATCTCTTAGTACCATTCGTTTATGTCTGGCGGATGATGTTTTGTTTAATATTGTAGGAGATGATAATGAGAGAAGGTACAAAATTTGTTGACCATTTAAATACCTTCAATACCCTTATAGTTCAATTGACTAGTATGGAAATTAAATTCAAAGATGAAGATAAGGCTATTACATTATTGTGTTCGTTTGTTGAGTCTTCGGATTATCTAGTCACCTTTATTAGCTTTAGCTCAACAAAAATTTTAGATTATGATTCTGTTGTGGGAGATTTGTTGGCTGAGGAGATGAGAATAAAATCTAGTCAAGAAACCTCAACTTCAGAGGTGTTGCTGGGCAGAGGTCAAACTAAAGAGCAGAATGAGAGAATTTTTTCTCGATCCAAGTCAAGACACAAAAAGGGTAAAGCAAAATGCTGGTACTGTGGCAAAATAGGGCATCTCAAGAAAGATTTTTGGAAGAGAAAGGAATCTAAGGAAAACTCTACGAAGGAAGCAAATTTGGCTGTAACAAATTCATGTATGATTGATCAAGTTTTATCCGTCTCTAGTAATTTACAATATCAAGAGGAATGAAAGTTAGATTTAGGTGCCTCCCACCACATGTGCTCACAAAGAAATTGGTTCATTTCCTACCAATCTGTTGATGAGGGTGTAGTGTTTATGAGAAATGGTATTCCTTGTAAAATTGTTGGGGTTGGCAATATTAGATTCAGGATGTTCAATGGTATTGTTAGGGAATTAACGGATGTTAGATATGTACCTGAGCTTAAATAAAATTTGATTTCATTGGGAGTGTTGGATTCTTGTGGATATAAGTATACAGGTCAAGGTGGAGCACTCACATTGTCGAAAGGTAGTTTAGTAGGGATGAAGGCAACAAAGGCAACAAAGGTTGATAATCTTTATAAGTTGAAAGGGAGTACTGAAGTGGCATCTGAAGTGACAGATGTATCTTCTTGTTTATGGCAGAAGCATCAAGGTCATAAGAGAAAGAAAGAATTGTAGGTATTGGTAAGCGGTAAATCATTTCCAAACTTAAAATCTTTATTTCTAAATTCCTGCTTGTTTTATATCTTTGCAAGTTATGATGGTGGTATAAATGGATGTTGTGTGTGGGATCCTACTTCTCAAAAGGTCATCATTGACAGAGATATAGTATGTATGGAACAACCGAAAGGGTTGATTCAAGATCGCAATGGTAAATTTGTTTCCATGCTAGAGAATTCATTGTATGGCCTATTGCTAGCCAGGAAAATATACAAGAGGTTTGAATTCTTCATAGTGAGTCAGAATTTTTCAAAGGGTGTGAATGACTATACAGTTTATAGTACATTCACAATCTTGATGTTATTTGTTGATGATATGCTCAATGCAATTCGAAGCATGGATAAAATTAGTAAGAAAATGACTCAGGTGGACATGACAATTCAGATGAGGGATCAAGGAGCAACAAAACAAATTATGGGCATGGAAGTATACAGAGATGGTAATGGTAAGTTGTGGTTGGAGTTCAATATGAACATTGTAAAACCAGTTTTTATCCCTCTTGCTTTCCATTATAAGTTTTCTTCAAGCATAGGTCCTGTCTATAAAGAAGAAAATGTTATGTCTCGTGTAAGTTCAGTAGGAGGTTTGTTGTATGTGTTGAAATGGTTAAGTCCAGATGTTTCACATGCTAATGATGTTGTAAGATACGTGTCAGATTTAGGTGTTGTAGTGAAATGGGTGCTTCAATGTTTAAGAAGCACAAATGTCACCTATAATGGTTAGACTGAGATAGTCTGTGATAATTGTAATGTATATTTTACAGGTGTTTTGGATAGGAGGAGACTTATCACTGAATGTGTCTCACAACACATTTGTGGAAGACATGTTAGAGGTGGAGTGACCCCTCAAGAAATCCAAACTCGTGTAAGTCACACAGGTGAGATCATGAAACCAATTTTATTAGAGAAGCTGCAGTAGTGCTTGGCTTCTGTTGGCTTGCAAAAAAGGTGATGAACAAAAGGAAGGAGCAAGGTATCAGGTTGATTGTTGTCAAGGTGGAGATTGTTGGGATTTGGTGATAACGAATTCCTCACAGGATGGATTTGGATCCTATTATTCTGTATTGGTTACAACCAAATAGACCAAGTTAGAATATGGATAGGGATTGCATTTAATAATCAGTTTCTTGTGAATGTATATTAATAATAAGACAACCGATGCCTATGCTTAGTGGACATCCCTGTATTCCTTCTCTATGTGATTGTTAATTATCATATGTAAATTGTGTTTTCCGCATTTACAATTCTAATAGAGCAAGATATGAACGCCAAGAAAAAGAAAAATTGGAAAAATTTATGTTTGCAAGGGAATGGAGGCAATGGCGGTAAGAGCTGAGTGGGGCTAGGAGGTAGCAAGAGAATACGTCTTCATATAATCTAAGAGGTGAGTGGGGCTAGGAGGTAGCAAGAGAATACCTCTTCATATAATCGCAGATTAATGCGTAATTGAAGTCTCGGAGGATCTTGTTGGTGTTGAAATTTCAACACGACGAGGAATGAAGGCTGGGTATAGGTTTGTGTTTAGGTTGAAATCCAACGCCGTCTGTGAAATGGACGTGGACGCGTAGGAACAAGTATAAGAGGAAGCGATGACCTGTTCTGCACGGGAAGTGACGGTGGGCTTCGTATTTATTCCTTCAAGAAGGCCAGCTGTGCAATGTGTAGGAAGAAGACTGAGACAAATGCACCCACCACTTGTGGAACTAGTGGCTCAACATTTTTATAACTGGTATATTTACAAACATGGAAATTAGTCTGATGCATATTAAGTTTTATTCCCTCTTGACATAAGGTAACATAATTTCCTTCGTGATTGAAGGCGGCTCTGACGTTCGTGTAGAAATTTCAAGTCTCCGGGAACGAGGACTATTACTGGCAGGTAGGAAGTTACTTGAGATGGGAGTAGGTTAATTTGAGAGCAATTTTTCCTTTAGAGTTCAAGTTAAAAATGTGTTTGAATTAGATTAGATTTTCAGGGTAGTTAGAGTTTAGTATGGATTAAAGTTTTATGTATTTTAAAATCTTATTCCAAAGGTTTTGTCTTCATTTTAAACCAATTCAAATGCTCAGAAAATCTATTAAAATTCTGAATTAGCAGAAAATTTAAAAACAAACTCCTAAAAACCTAAAAAAAAATATATAACTCAATAAAAAAGATTGCTCCAAAATTAACCCACTCTCTCTTGTCTCTCTTGAGATGTGTTTGAATTGAGAACGGACTCTGTGATGTGGACGCTTAGGGACGGGTATAGGAGGAAGCCGTGATATCTTGTGAGTCGTGACGAAAGCCAACGAACCAGCCGTGGGGTATGAAGAACTTCAAGACAAACCCGACGACCACTTCTCTCGGGTGGGGAACCAGGCAGCAACCAGGGAATAGTTACGGAATCCAGAGCTTGAGGGTTACACCTGACTTTTCAACGGTATATTTACACTTTAGTTTACGATGAAAATCAATTTCGATAAACTTATTAAAAGAATTTTGACCCTTTGGCAAATTGAACCATGCTTCATGCAACCTCGCAAATGACTTCATTCGAAACTAACAAGAGGCAGCTGCATAGCAGAGCCGAGCCATGTCTGTTGCTATCGCGTATGAGTCCATTCCTATAGGGGACTACACTAATCATCGAATGTTTTTTACTCCAAGAGAATTGAACCACGGCCCACGCAGTGCCGGCAAATAAAATTCTACGTGGACTTTCCTTGTCAGTTTGATCAGAAAATAAATAGTGTTGTGTAAGTGTTCTAAGAAATGTTTTTTTTTTGGCTGAAATTCGGTTACATAAATCTGCACGAAATCACTATTATGGATTCAACATGCTGAAAAATTCATGGGGTTTTCGGATTATACAGAAATAATCGATCAAATCTGCTTATCTAACCATTAAAAAAATCCTGGAAAAATAACCATTTCTTAAAACATTTAGACTACGACTAAAAGGGTGTTGTAGAGAAAAGAAAAGACATGTCAACTATTCTCAAATCTTTGTCCATCTCATTATTGGAGCTCAAAGGTTCAAAATCAGAAGAATAGGATATGTATATATGTAGACTTTAGCTATCAAATAGCTGGGTTGAAGAATCTCTTGTCCTATAAACAAGAAAGTTTGAAACACCAATTTGATGTTTGGTTTGGCCTGAATCTTTAAAATTGATTATTGTTATTATTATTATTTCTTCAAAAAAAAATAATGTAAATCTTTATCAATTCCTTCAATTATAATTACAAATAATTTAAATATTTTATTTTTAATTATATATTATTAAAATCAATTAAATCATATTAAAAAATATCAAAATACTCAAAAACCATTTTCCTTTTATATTATCACACTTCTGTCACATTTATTTTTATGTTTTTTATTTTTCTTCTTTTACCTATTATTTTTTCTAAACATTATATATAAGTTATCTGTAAAACATTATTTTACATAATATGAAATTTTATTCTTAGATGAAAAAAATAAATTATTACAAACTTGTAATTTTTTTGGAAAGAGAAGCTCAACCTTGAACTGAATTTGAGCAGAGAAAATATTTTCGACCATTTTCATTATGTACATGGACTTTCTACCATTTTCATTATGTACATAGACTTAAGTTAATGTTTTCCCTTTGTTTTCCGATTCAAAGATTTATAATCCTTGTAGCGCATTTGGGCATCATGCCATTCCAGCAGATTTTGTTTTTTAATATGATCATGGACAGTATTGAACTTAATCCACTACCGTATAAAGAAGGTAAGCCATTGTAATTGGAAGTTGTGTGAGAAACTTTTTGAATACTCGCTGAAGAGGATACTAGATGAGAAAGGTGATTAGAAAGAAAACAATAATTATTTGGACAAAATTAAATGTCTTGAGAATTATCTAGAATTGCTAAAAAGGATTATTGAAACGATGATGTTTCATCAAATTCAAAACACAGCTAACTATAAACCTGTTCCTTGGCAATTTTGATGCCTTTTAACTATGTAGTTTGTGAGGCCAAACATTGATATAATTGTTTTTCTTAAAAATGTTCCTGGGCAATTTTGATGCTTTTTAACTATGTAGTTTGTAGTTTGTGAGGCCAAACTTTGATATAATTTTTTTCCTTTAAAAATAAAATGGTTTAGAAGATACCACTATCTAGAATTATTTATGAGTCCCATACAAGAAAATTAAAATTGATAGGCTTTGGGAGTCCCATACAAGAAAATTAAAATTGTTAAAATTGATAGGCTTTGGGTCCTTTGTGGTAATGATCTGACTCTTTACACAATTGGTACCAATAACTCATGGCCACGTAGTTTACATGTTGTTTTTCCTATGCATATGGTCTATGCATATGAAGGTGGTAAGATTACGCTATACCATCGTTTATTAAGGGAAATAAAATTGATTTGAGTGGATAAAATAAATATCATAAAACACATTCCACTACATCATCAAGCAAGGATTTTGTATGGGATCATGTTTAGATGTAACTCTCTTGTTGAGAAATGGTCATTTTGTCAATATTCACAGAAAAAAAATTCATTCAAATGGAAATGGAAGGAGTTTTGTTTATCAACACAAATCTTTTTTATTTTACCCTAATGTTAGGCATGTATGTTTATATTTATTATGAAAACTTCTATGATATCTTTCAAGATGAATTATTGAAAATTCCTTATCCCATAAAAGTGTTGGATTGTTTAGTAGAGGTTTCCACTAGTGAAACATTCTCTTGAGCAAGAATATTTTTAATTCATATTCATGTTATTAGAAGAGGCCATTGTATTCCTAAATTTGCATCAATATGAGTTATTTTACAAAAAATAAGGTTTATCAATACCAATTGAAATCATTAATCGTGAACATAAATGTGTATCTTTTAATATATATGTGTGTTTTCATTTCGTATCAAGAAATTTTATTTATATTAGGTAATGCTGCAAATATTCATTTTTGTTGTAGTCATAGTTGATGTTTTCTTCGTAGTGAAAACTATTACAAGGTGTGGCATGACCTCTAAAATAGGAGAAGTTCTTTTTCTCATTTTGTTGTTACAAATGATGATAAACATACCTTTCCAACTTCATACAATAAAAGGTGATGATCAAGCTCTTACTGTTAGATTAGTTTCCTCTATAGAATATGGAGCACAAAATGAATTATTGTCATATCTTGGAGTTTTGAAAACACATCAAATACATCGTCACAATAGTAACATTATTTCTTACAACATTTTCAATCACATATATGGTCTTGGAACATGATACATAGTGGAGATTGTGTGCCTAGTTGAAATTTTCATGGTTACTTATAAACTTATTGCAATAAAAATTATACCTTCTGAGATTGCGAAGAAAAAAAATTCACTAGAGTTCATTATAGAAGTATGCAAGGATATTAAGGAGGTTGTTTTCTATACATATCCAACTCTTACTAATAGATATTAATGAACTTCAAGTCAAGGGAAGAAGACCCTTTAACTATAGGATTATCCTACACTCCAAATAGGAAAACATAAAATTGAATTTTTTAAATCTAGATGAATTGGTAATTGGTCAGGATTAACTTGATGAGGACTCGGTTCAAATCTAGTTGGATTTCACTATAACCCCTAGGCTAGCGCCAACAACACGCAATCTAGTGGCACACCTAGCAATAAACTTATTAATTAGTAAGGGTTGAGATATTCAAAGACACACTTGTGAAGGGGTCCCAGTCCTAGGGGTGTTTACTCTTCTAGCCTTATCACAATGGACCAAAGTCTCATTGAGGATTTGAACATGGGTGGGGAGAGTGTAAGACCTACTTCCCAACCATTCGAGAAAACATAAAATTGATGTTAAGATATACATTTATGAATGTGAAATGAACAATACAACAACAAATACCATATACGTTGAAATACATAGGGTTGGAACTGAAAATGGAAAGAAGACTCTGAAATAGAATTGGAAAAAATGGAGGTGAAATAAATGGCATGGAATTGTAGCATAGATGATTGCAAATTCATCAAGTCAATTTCACTAAGAGTTATAAATTCTTATAAAATTTATGGAAGAATTGTGACTAAAAGATGATTGAACTTATCTACTTGTAATATCCTAGTGCTAAACTGATCCAGGTGGATATCGATGGCCACCCACCTATTCCACTGGCTCGAAAAACAGTTTTCCACCTTGGCAATTTTTTGACAGTTTTTTGGGTTCCAAACTTCTAGGGACGTTTTGAGGCCTTGAATGACATCTTTTGGTGATTTGGGGCCCAGGTGACTACCAAAGGTATTTTCTTGGGCCAGTTGAAAATTTTTCTTCTCGGTTATACCTTTCCAACAGGCTATTGTGTGCCCAAAACGGAGATTGTATGCAAAAGTTACGACCCCGGGAAGTTGATGTACTAACTTACCCAAACGGGGCCCACATGACTTTTGTTGCTTCATCTCCTAGGGTTAGGTTTTTGGATGTCTAGGTTTTTTGACATTCGTATTTATCATAAAAGGCCTTCAGAGCCTCATTGTAACCATCTTCTTGTGAATGAGCGTAGTCATCACATCTCTTCTTAGTGATAAGCCGCCACCATTCCAACAAGCTTATTTTCTGCTGCATTTTATAGTTTTAGCTTATTTCCTTATTGAATAGAAACAAATTTTAATGTATCTATGTTATTTTGTGCTAAGCATCTTTTAATAATCTTTATTCATTTCATTCTACTCATAAAATCTGAATCACTGGTGTCAGAGCGGTCTGTTACTGGTCATTTTAATGCATATCCCCAATGAGTTCAGGGTTCAAAGAATTGGGTCTCAAGATTGTTTCTAATGAGGACAAAATATCTCACATGCCCAAGCGACCTCTCATGGCCAGAGAAAAGAAAGATGATGGGACAGGAGATCCATTCAAAATGTTGCTTGAGGAAGCCCTCACACAACAGAGGAATGAGATGATGGATAGTTTCGCGCAAATCCTTCGGCGGCTACCAACATGCGATGCATCTTCCTCGAGTGGAGGCGCTGCCCCCTTCAAGGTATAAATAAATTTTGATATTCCTATATTTGAAAGTCAGATAGACGCAGATGTTGTAGACAAGTGGTTAAATCTACTAGAAGGGTATTTTTCTGTCCATAACTTTTTGAATAGAGAAAAGATTACTTTTGCGCTCCTCAAAGTCATTCCCCGTGTCAAAGATTGATGGGAAACTTTATGTGAGAAAAAGGAAACAGAGGAACCCTCATTATTTATAGTCACGACCACATGGGAATCCTTTAGGGATGTTATTAAGGAAAAATAATACCCTGTCAGAAGTTATGATGATTTGTATACCAATTGGACCACACAGTGGAAAGAAAGAGACCAAGCAGTGCTAGAGTTCACAAATATCTTCCATACCTTGCGCACCAAGCTGGGTATCAAAGATTCAAAGCGACATCTAGTTCTCAAGTATCATGGTGCTCTGCATAGATACATCTAGACCAAAATGAAATTTATGGACATCTCGTCCTTGGGTAAAACCTACCGATGTGTCTTCAAAATCAAGAATAATCTCACACAAAAGAAGTGGAAATTTGGGCCTGGGAACCCCTCACAACAAAATCAACGAAAGGGCAGCCCCAACTGACAAAAGAAATGATAGAGCAAAAATGGATAGTATCATGACAACTAGTCCAAACCGCAAGCCAATAAAGACACCGAAAATACAAAGAAATATTCTGGGAAGTGGTGTGACTTCCATAAGTGTTCTTGGTATAACATTGTTGACTACCTCTTAAAGAAGTCACTGGTGGTCGAAGTGAAAGCTTCTGAGTCAGATGCGGGTTTTGACTCTGAGTCAGAACTAGAAAGGGGAAGACGGATCATTGACGTGGAACATAGTGCCACTATTGCTACCACCAAGCTCCAGCTCGGTGAACTAGATGAGCCAGAAGGAGAACACCTCTTCCATTCACATATGTGGCTAAAAGGCACCCCATTGCACTTCATCGTTGATAGTGGTAGCCAGAAGAACCTCATATTAGTAGATGTCATCAAGCGGTTGGCCTTATCGACAACGCCGCACCCACAACCCTACACTATTGGATGGCTCCGCCAAGGAAGTGATCTCCACGTCAGTCGACATTTTTGACTCTCGTACGACATCAAGCCCTTCAAAGATGAGGTATTGTGTGATGTTGCTCCTCTTGAATTTTGTAATGTTCTTTTGGGCCAACCTTATGTTGTATATGAGTCTAGGCCTCGTAGTGTTATTATTACTTTGAACAAGAAATTGTACAAGATACCTGAGGTAGTCCCTCCTAATGTTATTTACTTGATCTCTACCAAGAAATGCAGGAAGGTCATCTCTCAGACGAAGAAATTTGTGTTCTTCATGATTCACTCTCAGAGTGAGAGAAAGATCACAGCCACATCTAGGGCCTTCGTGATCGATCTCTCCACACAACAAAATCAAGTGGATAAGCTCGTGGAAGAATACTCAGATATATTCTCCTCTCCTACTGGGGTACCTCTACACTGTCAGGTCAAGCATCTGATCGAGCTGACCCCAGGAACACCGCTACCCAATGGGCTAGTCTACCATCACTCTCTGTTAGAAAATGAGGAGATCAAGAGGTAGATCCAATAACTGCTCCACAAGGGGCACATCCATCCCATCTCATCACCTTGTGGGATCCCAATCGTGCTGATGCAGAAGAATAACGGGACCTGGCGACTCTGCATTGTTTACCGGGCCCTGAATAAAATCACAGTCTGAAAGCGGTACCTGATTCCCCGAATCAACGACCTCCTTGATCAACTCACGGGGGAGAAATACTTCAGTAAGATTGATCTGAAGTCTAGCTACTACCAGGTCCCAATAGAAAAAACATATGTATGGAAGAATGCCTTCAAGTCAAAAGAAGGTCTTTTTGAATGGTTGGCCATGCCCTTTGGTTTGACAAATGCTCCAAAAACTTTTATGAGGATGATGGATGATATCCTATGAACTTTCACCAATAATTTTGTAGTGGTGTATTTGGATGACATCCTCATCTACATCAAGACTTGGGCAGAACACTTGCAGCATATTCAACAGGTTATGCACACCCTGCGACAACACAAACTATATGAAAACTTGGAAAAATGTTCCTTCGGTATGGATAGGTCCATTACTTAGGCTACATCGTTGATCAACATGGTGTGCATGTGGATCTAGCCAAGATCCAGGTCATTCGTGACTGGCCAAACCCAACCACACTCACTGAACTTTAGAGCTTCTTGGGCCTTGCCAATTTCTATCACAGGTTCATGCTAGGATTCTCTCATATCACATGGGCCCTCAGCCAAGTAACTAGTGGTGGCAGTAAGGAAAAATTTGTGTGGGGCCTCTCCCAACAAAAATCCTTCGATGAATTTAAGAAGCGTTTGTGCTCATCCCCGATACTTTCATTACTAGACCTGCAACATCCCTTTGAGATCGAAACAGATGCTTCAGACTATGTTTTGGGCATTGTTCTCACTCAGCACGGCCACCCTATGGCATATCATAGTGAGACACTATCAAATGTTGTTCGTATGTACCCTACTTACGACAAAGAAATGTACTCCATTGTGCAAGCTTGCCACCAATGGAGACATTACATTCTTGGGAATAAGACAGTCATCCACATTGATCACAAGCCACTATAGTTCATGCAGACCCAAGGCAAATTGCAGAATGACTGCCATCAAAAGTGGTCAACATACTTAAAGCAGTTCCACCTTAGCATCAAGTATAAAACAGGAAGTACCAACCGAGTTGTTGATTGCCTCAATTGACCTCCAATTATGACACTCACAACGATGCTAGACTCTTGTAGCCATGAGACCTCTGGATGGCCCCACCTCTACAAGACAGACCCTAAATTCTCCACCACCTACCAAATGTTGGGCACCAACTCAGTGGTCGCTAATTTTCATCTTCAGGACAGATTGTTGTGTTGACTGGGCCATCTTTGTGTTCCATCAAGAAAGCGCACAAAGTTGATTTGGGAAGCTCACTACAGTTGAGTGGAATGACACTTTGGTGTCAAAAAGACAGTGGCAGTGCTGCATAAACATTTCTACGGGCCGGAACTTCGACAAGATGTCAACAAGTATATCAAGTCTTGCACCGCCTGCGCTATTGCCGAACCAAACACTAAGAAACAAGGCTTGTACACCCCTCTTCCTACTCCTAACAGGCTGTGGGAATCCATCTCAATGGACTATATGTCACGCCTCCCATCCACCAAGGGGGTAAATGACTGTGTTTTTTTGGTTGTTCATCACTTTTCCAAGATGGAAATTCTAGCCGCGTGAAAGAAGAAAATCACAACAAAATCCACTACCAAGCTCTTCTTTGAACGAGTCACTGCTGGATACCAAACTCACCAAATCCACTGCCTTCCATCCCTAGACAGATGGCCAAACTGAGGTCGTCGATTGGATGGTCATACATATTTTGCACATGTACAATTCAAAACACCCTAGCACATGGGATGGGGGTCTTCCCTATGTCCAACATAGCTACAACTAAGCCCTTCATAGCTCCACTAGCCACAACCCCTTTCAGGTGGGTTTGGGATTCCAACCATTGGGCCCCATGGATGTTGCACTACCCATGGAAACCATGTCGGCTGACACGTCCCTTTCTCCTCCAGAAGTTGAAAAGGCCACCCAGTTCATTGAGCAAATCCAGCACATCCGCCAATAGGTTTAATATATTCTACAGAAGTCTAATGTGAAGTACAAACAACACCATGATCAACATCAAGTGCCACATAATTTTTAGGTGGGCGACAAAGTTTGGTTGCACTTACAGAAAGAATGCCTTATAGGGTCCCATCAGAAGCTTCACCCACTCTGTTATGGGTCGTACTCCATCAACAAGGTTGTGGGTGACAATTATTTTGAGCTCAACATTCCCCCCTTCCTTGGTTTGCATCCAATCTTCAATGTGGCTCTCCTTCGGCCATATTTCCCAGCATTATTGGACACCTCAGAGATAGCAGAGAAATTGACACGAACAGAGCTCAATCGTGACTGCATGAAACAAACATCCAGTGATTAAATTGTAGAAACACAGATCAAGGGAACTTGACAACAAAGGATACAAATTTATCAAGTCATCAAAGCAGGGCAACTCTTGCACCAAGGCAAGTGGCTCACCCGGGGCCAAATTCAACAGAAATTTCCTCATCTGATGGGGGAACTCGACGCAATGGAGACCATTTCTTCCTAAGGAGCGAGGATTGGTCTAGGTGGATATCGGTGGCCACCCACCTATTCCACTGGCTCGAAAAATTGTTTTCCACCTTGACATCTTTTCAATAGATTTTTGGGTTCCAAACTTCTGGGGCCATTTTGAGGCCCTAAACGACGTTTTTGGGGGATTTGGGGCCTAGGTTATTATCGAAGGCATTAACTTGGGCCAGTCGAAAATTTTTCTTCTCGGTTAGACCTTTCCAACGGGCTATTGTGCACCCAAAACAAAGATCGTACACAAAAGTTATGATCCCGGGAAGTTGATGTAGTAACTTACCCAAATGGGGCCCACATGACTTTTGGCGCTTCATCTCTTAGGGTTAGGTTTTTGAATGTCTAGGGTTTTTGACATTCTTGTTTATCGTAAAAGGACTTCAGAGCCTCATTTTAACCATCTTCTTGTGAATGAGCGTAGTCATCACATCTCTTCTCAGAGATAAGCTGCCACCATTCCAACAAGCTTGTTTTTCGCTGCATTTTACAGTTTCAGCTTATTTCCTTATTGAATAGAAAACCAGTTTTATTGTATCTCTTTTATTTTTTGTTAAGCATCTCTTAATAATTTGTATTCATTTCTTTCTGCTCATAAAATCTGGATCATAAACCCTTGTAAATTGTAATGTAATTAAGCAAATGTGAAATAGGGTAGTGAACTAGTATGCTTTGGGCTACAACACTTGTAAGGATCAATATGGTTGAGGGTTGAGCCATGCAAATTGTACATTTGAATTATTAGTAAAAAAAAATTGATGGTTGTTATATGAGAGGGATAGTAATGTTAGGGGGATATGAGTCCACAAGAGTGGGGGATTAAAGGGGGTCCAAGGGGTTCCACATTCCTAAGTATCCAAGACATTTTATTATAAATGTCTACTTCATTTGAATTATCAAACCCATCATTGAATACATGTAAAAATTTAGTAGGAAAAATTAGCTCACTAATTTATGACAACATGGGATGAGTACAATCACTTTTTGGGAAATGAGAGAGTCAAATCTTGCATGAGAGGAAATGAAAATTGAGCGTATATTTAAGACAATTTTTAGAAGCAAATTTTGGGACAACAAGGGGGGGCTTGGTGCTCGAAAAGAGAGCCGACCATGCTGTGTATGAGAGTAGCCATGAAATGGGCGGAGTTTATGTTGGAAATGTAGGTTGTGCATTGGTAAGTGTAGGTTGTAGGCTTATAAGTGATATTTTCTTGTAGAGGAAAATTGCTCGAGAGCCTTGAGAAGGCTATTCTGAGCACTCCATTGTAACAATTGAGATTCCTAGAGTCCCCAGTGGCGATATTTTCTTGCGAACCTTGTGTTGGATCCCTCGAGGGAAGTGGGATAGCCTGAGGGACTGCATGGCAATGAAGAGGATCTCATTCCTTAGGTTGTGAGGATTGAGGGGAAAGAGAGCTAGTGAATTGGAACGGTTATTAAAGTTAGAAATCTCAGCATTGAATTATGTGATGACAATGACCAACCATGAGAACCAAGCATTCTTGTGTATTCATAACCCTAACTCAAAAGTGGCTTTCTATGGAGAGAATTGAAATAACTAACCTAATGTTGAATGAAACATCCCTTATACCTAACTAATTTATTCTTTTATTATATATATAACTGTATATTATTATATAAATATTGTGTTTATTAAATATTTACATTCATAAAATTTTAAAATGTTATTAAATATATGAACAATTATGTACATGCTCATGCTGCCTTTGTTAATTTTATTTGTATCAGAACATTTTAACAGTTTTAGCAGGATGTGTATTTTACTCTACTCTTTAATTTACTCCCAAAAACTCTACATGTTTTTTAACATTTGTCCTTTAATCGCAACACCCACGTTTCCTTTTTAAGACAAAATCATTTTACTATATTTTGTTACTTGCATAATTGCATTAGTTTGTCATCATAGTACGGGTTAGATGAAGGCATTTGTGGGTTGTTTAGATGATTAAAGTTGTGTAATGCTATGAAATCTAACCATTTGAGATCTAGTGTAAAACTATATGTTTAATTTTGATGGGCGATCATATAGTTTTTAATGAGAATATTGGTGTTATTTTTGCTAAAATGGTCTTACTCATAAGAATTTGACGTTTATGACCTTTTTAAAGAAGGTTTATGAATTTTTTTTAAAGTAGATTTATGTTTTTAGTGTTAGAGAATTATTTTTACAGTATTAATATTTATGAAGTTATTATATATATTCACATTTGTTTTAATAATAATAATAATAAGGATGTGATTATACTTGATTTTAAATATTAAATATTAAAAATTATATTTTCATGTTTTCAGTCCATATTAATTTTTTAAATTTTGAATATGTTTTTATTGGTTTTTCAAAAATATTTATTTATTTTATTTCTTTTAAATTAAAAATTATATTTTTAATTCTTTAAATTTATAGGGTTAGTTTTTGAATGGTTCAAAGAATAATAAAGAATAATAATTGTAATTAATATTTTTGTGGAATATTATATATTTAAATATTTATTAAAATTATTAAAAAAAAAAAAATTCAAAATTCAAAATTAAATTATTGTTACAATGCTTTCACTTATTAATGGATCTAATAAATACTTATTAATTGGTTTGATAGTAAGGCCAAATTCCACCTTCTAAAACTTTCCCTTTCCGCCCTCACTCACCACCTCTCACTACTATCCTTGCATCCTCACACATATCATAACTTGTAACTTCCTCCTTGAAGTACCATAACTCCATCGTAATATTTGTTTCCAATAGCATGACTAAATGGATCTGACACAATATGGCACCATTAAAGTGGGTTGTAGAAGAATGTTAAATATTCCAAGGAAACATATATTTTTCAGAATTTGACATGAGAGATGGATATTACACCATTGTAGCAACAACTACTATAGAATTGGGATTTTGAGATGGATCTGTTGGGAAAGAGTTGTTTCAAATAGACCATTAAGATCTCGAGCATCTATAGTCATATGCTGGTGACAATTTGAAGTCAAATCTCTTTACACATGGATCATTTGATGCTTCAACTTTTGCAAGAAATTTGGACTACTTCATGAATTGTAGTAACTAGCATGAGTTATTGGTGCTTCTCATGCATAAGCTTGTCCCAATGGTTCTTTTAGTATATCTCATGATAAATTTATCTTTTTATTTATAAATATTCTCTTATGTTAGACAAAGACATTATGTTCTCCAAAAAGTAGTTAGCTTCCTTCTTCCTTATAGTACCAATATGTGCTCAGTTAGGAGTGATGCTAACTAGTTGGCATCTCCATGATTTATTATGAGTCATTACTAAGGGAATTATTGGATAAAGTGACCTTGGGATGGAATTACATGTTATTCATCTAAGTATTCTCAGTGGAAGAACTTTACTTGAACCTGATCTCACATAAGGCCGTTATTTCTTCCCCTCAATTTCCTTTACTTTATCTAGCTCTACTTTTGACAGTGTGGCTTATAGGGGTGGTGGGATTTGTGAGCAATGATTATTTGATTGCTAGCATGATAATAATTCCTTACCCACTATTTATCCAACCCATAACTCAAGACCTCTAGACCTTGCTAGAAAAAACAACATCAACCTTGACTATAACTTGTGTTTAGTAATAGCTTTTAAACCCATTAACTAACATGTGTCATGGTTGACACTATAATAATGGAGGAAATCTCCCATATCTATACCTCCGTTTTCCCTATTTGATTATGAGGAATGCCTTCCCGTTGAATAAGGACTAGAGGTTCAGAACATGAATTGAAATCCAAAATCCTTCTCTTTTCATTCTTGTCTATAACTTCTTATTTTTACTAGTTTGAACATAGTATAATGCAACTATCGGTGAAGTTACTACCTAAATTACATCAAATTTAATGATGCTCTCAATCCAAATCTCTTCAAAAGTATGCTCTAGTTGTAAGTCTTAGCATAGAGGTCATTTTAGAGAAGCAAAAATGGAAACTCAATATCATCCAATGATCTCTAGCTTAAACTAAGCTTGAAATCTTTTCTCTTTTTATCCCTCATGATCCAGGCGCATCATGTGACTAAAAATTTGATGTTCTCAAATTTTTATGAAAATTTCTCCATGTCGAAGATCTCGACCAAATATTTCCAATGAAACTTGAATGAGCTCAAATAGACATCGTGTTTGAAAGTTTTGGCACTGGCCAAATAGACAAAAATGGTGACAGGGATGACACATGGCATCACCTGAGGCTGACACATGGAATCATGAGAGGTTGACATGTGGAAGTATGAACGTGACATGTGGAAGTACATACATGACACATGGTAGTACAGACGTGACACGTTTCATTATGGACATGACACATGGAAGTATGTACATGACACGTGGCAATTCGACCTGACAGGTGGTAGTATAGATGTTGATGTGGCATGCTAATTGGATTAAACAGATGCTGATGTGGCGTGTTGACTGGAGGGAAGAGATTTTGGAATGGCATGATGACTCAATTGTACATATGTTGACATGGTAGGCCGAGTGGGATGTATGGATGCTGACATGGAAGGATGACTATGCTATACAAATGTTGACGTGGTAGGATGATTGGGTTGTACGAGGGATAATGAGGAAGGATGAGGTGGCAGGACACTGATGTGGTAAGATGATATGGAATTTATTGGCAGGTTGACATGGGAAACTGATTGTGCATGGATAGGTTTCCACATGGGCCAATGGAGGGCCACCATGTAGTCGGGCCGATTTATCCAAAAGGGCCTTAACCACTCTTAAACTGATAAGCAGGTGGATCGAACCCCTGATGTCACTACAATAAACCAATGGTTTAACCAAATGACTACAAGTGGAGCTTGATACAGATAACTGAAAATCTTTATTTAAGCTATAATAGTTATAAAAATATGACAAAGATGGAGGTTCATGGGCTTGAAACCCTGACCTCCACCCAAGCAACCTCATGATTTAACCAATGTGCCATTGTTGTTTCTTATTATGGCATTTGAAATGCTTTAGTTTTGAATTGCATATATTCTATAGTCCATAAAATCCAACTAGTCATGAATTGTACCATGCGACCTATTGTATTATTACCGGGCATTTTACCATCGCATCAGGGCATGGTATGTTTAAAGGATTCAACATGATTAACTTTTAAGTGTTGTTTTTTTCTGTGTAAATTGGAGAATAAGATTTTTTATACCTTTTTGAGTGTAGGAAGAGAAGGGAAATTTGTTCCCATGCATGTTCTAGTCTTCTTAAAGAGGCCAAAGACAGGTTTTGTGTATGTTGGAGACCCATTTGATGTAATTAAGATTTTGAAATCATTAATGGAGAAGTCACTCATTGGAAGCTAACCAAGAGACATAGCTTAGGATGGGTGAACTACGTTATCAACTTGCTTGCGTCTTTTTTCTTTGTTATTTCTCTTCATTTCTTCAATTTAAGTTTTAAAAGCATTTCATTAAGCCTTGATATTTAAAAGGCTAGAAGAAACCAAGGAAACCAAGGAAAGAATAATAAAAGTTAATCCCTAGTGGAGTCACCAATTTTATGTTGTGGTTAAGTCCCCCCTACGGATAGGTCAAACCCCCCTTTGGATCAAGACCCCTTGTTTGATCCAAAGACAGAAGAAAAAAAATGGACAATAACTTCCCTTTAGACCTACTTCAACAATCAGAGTAAGAGGAAAAAGATGGAAGACATACCTTTTTACGATGGTTGTCCTCAATGCTCCACCCTTTGACCTTGTTGACCAAGCTCCTAGGCACAAGATAGGACCTGCAACGAACAAAGAGGAATCTCCTTTCTTTTACTCTATATTGTTAGGTGACAATAAATCTATATATGATGACTTTACAAAAATAGACATATATGTGATCAATGACACAACATATGAAGGGAATAGGCCAAGTTTATGTATTAAATGAAAGTAATGATGAAGCACTTACAATAATTACCGTGATGTTGTAGTAGTTCCTCCTCCAAGCTCTCCTATCCATCCCCTTTATTTTCACACTATCATAAGTATGATGCTCTTCAATTCTCTACCCCTTTCACCTTGTAATGCACTCATTATACAAGAGTTTGGAGGCTTAACCACCATGAAGTATTTTAGGAAATGGTTGAGTATTTTTCTCCATAAGTTGAGATTTAGTTTACTTAAGATGGAGCCACGAGATATGACTCAAATATTTGACCTCATCCTCTCGGAACTGACCGTTAGAATAAGGTGGATTATTTGCAACTTCCTCTAACCACTTCAACGCCCCCCTAACATTGAGCACGAAGTGTTGACAACATTCCCTATACATGGGCAGGGTGCCATTGACAAGATATAAATACTCCCTATACATGAGCAAGGGAACGTTGACCTTTAAAAATCGTCAAAATCTCAATGTAAAGGAGATTTTTTTGACCTTCTTATGATGGGTTTTCTCCTCCACAAGGACTAGGGATTATTACAAATGTTCTTCCATGGTGTCAAATTTGTCGACACTTAGTAAGGTGCATACGACACTTGATAAAATCCATGCAACACTTAGTAAGGTGCATACAACACTTATGACACATACGTGCGACATTTGGTGATGCGACATTTTTGTGTGTAACAGATTGTCATTAAACATTGTGTCAAGTGAAGGATCCCTATCTAAACTCGAAATATTGAAGATATGTAATTGGCATTGATTGAGGAGACTCCCAAAGGAAATAATAAACCCCTTTCCTTTTTTTCAAATGGATCTATGAATGTTTATGATCTATGCAATTTAATAAGGTGAGCTCTTTCTTTCTTCTTTTTCAACATTATGCTAATTATTGAGAGCATTATTTTTTGCATTTGCATGCATAGAAGAAATGATTGAAATTCTCCTCCCATCCATTGTGTATAGATCCTGGCTTCTCTATACACAATGTCTTTCTTAATTATTGGGTATTTAGTGTTTTTCTAAATGGTCACTAGTAAAGAATTTTTCTCTATGGAATTTTGCAATCCTACTTCAAACATTGGAATGGCTAGTTTCTTGTTCAAAATCAATGTGGGTGATTCATCATAGAGAGAAATCAAAGTTCTTTCTGGTTAGGTTACTTTCTTTTTGTAAATTCAATGAGGTCCATCGATGTTGCGTATTTGAATTAAATATTTTATGTTTGTTCTGGGAAAAAAAACAATCTCTCTCAAGCAATGTAGAGTTTGATGATGGGCCTTTGTGTTGAAGACAATCTATGTCGAGTTAACTGGGGAATTTCTAAGAACATGTTCTTGTGTTTGTTGTTGCATGACAATTTAGCATTTGGATTTTGTAATCCTTGTGGTTCCCCTCCAATATGTTATATTACTTCTAAAATTGACAATATTAGTCAAGCCAAAGATATTAGTTCTATATGTAATAATCATCAAATTTTATCACACAAGAACAAATGTCACATAAAAATACATAGCCAGATTTAGGTGTAGTGCTTCACATTCAAACCTTGGGTGAAATCTCTGGGCCATGTGAAACAAGATCAATTGTATGGATTGAAAAATGAAATAAGCACACTCAAAAGGGACATTAAAAGTGATCTTAGATAAACATAAGGCATAAATTCAATGTAGAATTTAGGGAAGTATGGATTGATAGCCTTAATATGGAATAGCCATAATATGACAAAAATTCAATGCACGAAAAATTTTAGAGACTAAATTTCATCCATAGATTAATTTTCTATATTTTCTTCCAAAAAAAATTTATAGGTTTTCATTTTTTTTTCAAAAATATTTAATTATATAGGATAAAAACATTTTACTCTAAAAATTACCCAAATTTTCTAAAAACTATATATATATAATTTTAAAAATTAATAAATTTTATCAAAATTTATACACTTTGAAATAAGTATAGATATTAAAAACAAATACAACAAAAATTACAACCATCTATTAACATCAGACACGACACACTAGTACACATTTCACACTTGTAAAATGCAAAGATTCTCTAATAACAAAGAAGGTTAACATTGATCCATCACAACTTACAATAACAGCCTTCTAGACATTTAAAGAAAACAAGGCAAACAATCCAAAACCAGAACTTGCTGGAACTTGCTTTGTGGTTCACAAGTGCTCTCTGCTATTCATTCTCCCTTCTCTAAATCGGCCTGAAAGGTGCAGGGGCATTACCGCCTCGTGGCTCTCGTTTAAAAACAGACCATTTCCAATTGAGCGTGAAGCGTCTGCGCCTTCCTTGATAAGCTACGTTGCAGCTGGCATTCAAGGAGGCCCCAGTACCTTGTACAGCAAATGATCCGCCCAACTGTTGAACATTGCCAACTGTTGAAAAGTCTCTCTCAAGGTCGTTAAAGAGCCTATCAAACTGGGCGTTCAATTTTCTAATCCGTCTAGGGAGTGTGATGTCGCAAAGACATTGTTGCGGTCGATCGATGAGGTGTTTAGCGTTTTTCAATGCATCTCCCAGACGGTTTGCAGAAGCTCGTTCTGCTGATTTTGAGAATAACTCCTTATATCTTCCATCAGTCTCTTTATACGGTTCAAGCCAGTTTTCAGAGCCTCACAGTTTTGTTCCTTGTGGATAATATCATCTATGTCTTGGATGATGCGTTGTATGAGTGGAGGAATAAGAGCGACGGCCGCGGCGCTTGCGAAGTGTGTCGTTGCTAACAGTTTGATCTTATGGGATGCCACTATAACCCTTAGGTTAGGGCCAACAACACTTGAGCTAGTGGTACACTTAGCAAGAAATTTATGATTTAGCAAGGGTTGAGACATTTAAAGACACACTTGTTAAGGGGTCCACGGTGTTTACTCTTCTACTTATCAAAATGGACCAAAATCTCATTAAACATTTGAACATGGGTGGGGAGAGTATATATGTTTATGAATGTGAAATGAACATTGCAACAATAAATACCATATAAGGTGAAATATATAGGGGTGGGAAAAGAAGAGTTTGAAATAGAATTGGAGAAAATGGAGGTGAAATAAATGACATGGAATTGTAGCATAGATGATTGCAAAGTCATCAAGTCAATTTCACTAAGAGTTATAAGTTCTTATTGGAAGAATTGCCACTAAAAAGATGATTGAACTTATCTACTTGTAATATCCTCCTAGTGTTAAAACCTTCTAAATTGTAATGTAATTAAGCAAATGTGAAATAGGCTAGTGAACTAGTATGCTTTGGGCTGGAGAATATGTAATGATCAATATGGTCGAGGGCTAAGCCATCCAAATTGTACATTTGAATTATTAATAAAAATATTTTGATGGTTGTTATAAGAGAGGGACAGTAATGTTGGGGGGCTATTAGTCCACAAGAGAGGGGGATTAAAGGGGGTCCACCGGGTTCCACATTCCTAAATATACAAGACATTTTATTATTAATGTTTACCTCATTTGAATTATCAAACCCATCATTGAATACATGTAAGAAGTTGGTGGGAAAAATCATCTCACTAATTTATGACATAATGGGTTCAGTACAATCACTTTTTGGGAAATGCGAGAGCCAAAGATTGTACGAGAGAAAATGAAATTTGAGTGGATATTGAAGACAAGTTTTGGGATAGCAAGGGAGGGCTTGGTGCTCGAAAAGAGCACCGACCATGTTGTGTATGAGAGTAGCCATGAAAGAGGTTTGGTTTATGTT
>SNQJ01S0056879.1:13625-57455 GCA_010110895.2 Picea sitchensis
ATCATGGTTTAAATTTCTTCCGCAATAATAATAGTAGAAGTGATTCTGTATTTAACAAGTGGCGGAAATTGTTAGATCAGGAGAATTGAAAGAATACATTAATTTGTATCGAAATTTCTACATTAGATATTTTGTTGTTTTAATGATGTACCTCGCCCTTGATATTCTTACCAGTGGGTTAATTGGTCTAATGAAGTCGATACCCCACTTATCAAAATCTTGTAATATAACTTGTGGGTTCAATGGCATGTCATCCCCTCTAGAGGGTTTTCCAACCCTTTGAAAAACATCGTATGTATTACAATATTCCTTTACATCCATGTGGTGTAGGACACCATAACCCTGTGCATAAGACCTTATGCACAGTAGTTTTCCCTGCATAATTTCCTCCTACTATCTCGTCATGCACTTCTTCCAGTATAGTTGGTATTTCATGTTCGACTACACAACGTCGTAGTATTCCATCTACGCCTAGTTTATATAAGATTCCTGTAATGATTTGATAGTACACAACCTTTACTATCAACTGCTTTTTCTACGTCATTGTCATGTTTGAGGGGGCCATTCCTATACTGAGAAATTGTATAATATTTGTATAATAATCGTCGACCATCTTAACAGAGAATAATTTTTGTATTGAAAGCTATCGTCTAGGTTTCCCGCCTCTTCTCCCGATAGAATGCGTGACAAGTGGTCTGGTACTGCATTATTTTACCTAGTTTTACTACTACTTCGAAGTCATACTCCTAGAAAAATAGGATCCATCTGCAAATCCTCCCCCCCAACACTGGCTTGTTGACCAAATATCTCAGTGTAGACTGATATGTGTACATATTAAAGCGTGATCCTAGTATGTAGTGTCTAAAATTCTTTAGTGCGTAGACCATAGCCAATCCCTCACGTTCTGTTGTGGTGTAATTTTTCTTTGTTGTTAATAGTTTCCTGCTTTCAAAAGAAATTGGGTGGTCTATGTCACCGTCACCTAGTTGTGATAAGATCATGCCCAATGCCATCGATGATGCATCCACGTGTACATGAAAGTCCTTGTTCCAGCTGGGGAAAATTAATATCAACACAATTACTAAGTTGTGTTTCAGTGTGTTGAGTCCTTTCTGGCAATCATCATTCCATTGGAACTTTTCATATTTTTTCAACAATTTTTCCATTGGGGCTATAATTTGCACGTATCCTTTGATAAACTTCTTGTAATACCTGCTATGACCCAATGTCTCATGCAACTGCTTGATGAATGTGGGTGGTTGTAAGTCCAGAATAACAACAATCTTGGTGGGATCAACTATCAAGCCTTATTTGCATACGACATGTCCCAATAATATTCCAAATGGCGTGCAAAAAATACAGTTCTTTAGGTTTAAGGATATCTGATGTTGTCTACACTTTTCCAACATCAATATTAGAAATTCGACATGATCTCGTAACAAGATAAATACAGTCTAGTAATCCAAGTATACTTCGAGAAACTTGTGAATAAACTCCTTAAACACTGCAACAACTTCTCTGGGAAAAACCACGAGGGAATTCTTTAACCCAAACAACATTAATGTGTATTAGAAGCTTCCCCATTCTATCACAAATTTCATTTTGTATCTATCTTCCTGTGCAATTCTTATATGATGGTAGCCTAAGAAATTGTTTGTGAACGAATAGGATTCTTTTCCACCTATGTTTTCAAGTACTTCATTTGTGAATGGAATTGGGAATAGATCATGCAGGAACGCATCATTCAGTTTCCTCAAGTCTATGCATATTGTGATTCCCCTAGTTTTCTTGTCTTGCACTACCACGAGACTTATCCATTCCAACTCCTTGACTGGTTCGATTAATCCCGCCTTTCGCTTGTAGTCTATTTCGTTATTTAATTTTTGTTTATATCTTGGATTCAACCTGTAGGGTCTCTGTTTCACTGGTTTAGCTCCTGGATTTAGTGGAATCCTCATATCCACTAGCTCACCCATTATCCCTTTCATATATGAGAATTTCATAGGGAATAAGTATTGGTATTCATACAGTATATATTCTATCTTTTCTACTATTTCCTCATCCCAGTAGTCTCCTATCTGTGAAAACTTAGGCCATTCTTCTGTCCCAATATTAACTTTTCTTGTCTTGACTGGTTATGCGTATGTTGTAGATTCCATCTATGGGCCTTATATTGTCCGTTCTCCCTCTGTTTCATGTACTTGGATGTTGTGAGGATCGTCATCGTCCTGATCCTCCTAGGTCAAATTGTAACATTCCAATAATGCATGAACTCTCATAATGGCATTATGTGTGCCACATATAGATATTACTTCCATTGATTATGCTTTGGTGAATATTTTATATTTAATCGCCTGTAGTGTTGCACTTATGAGGGGTGAATCATTTTGAAAGATAAATGTTGCCTGGAACCTCTGATTTATGTAATCCCATTATGTTGTATCTCTACGCATCTCCAGTTCTAAGTATTAATTCTTTGGAATAATATATAGGGTATGTATAAACCTGTGTGTTCATTCCTTCCTTGGGACCAATTTCCATACTTTTTCACAGTGTGCAACATGATCTGTTTGGTTTATTTGCCTGGTATACTTCTACGTTATCTCTCCCTCCTCGGTATTGAATCTTATCTAGATTAGTCTCCTACACTATTGTTAGTCTTCTATGTTTTCTTTGTGTGTCACCCATAATCTTGCTTGGGTGGATTTCAATACAATTTCCAGTGCTAGTAGCCTCTATTTCTCTGGTACCTGTGCCTTGAATGTCTGTAAAATTGTCACTATATATGTCAATCTAAGGCAGGTTTCAAAATTCTATTCAAATTCAACATAATGACCTCATCTTGTGCGCACATCATCATGTTGAGACTTCATGCATCTACTACAGTCAGTTTTCCAGACCTGCTTCCAAGTCTGATGTACATGAACTGATGCTTCACCAACTCAGTGCTCCATCTGCGGTGGGGTTAACATAATCATCCATCCTTGTAGTCATGTTGTACAGGTGATTGATTTCATCACCCTGCACTGGTTCTATGTACCTCCTTCCTTCTTTTGGGTCTAAGGTTGCAGTCACTTTCAGATCTCTGAATTGAAATATCATATCACACATTTTCAAGTTGATAATGGCTTGGTTATCAAAGGCCCATTCCAGTCCCATTAAAACTGGATATGTTTGAATTCCATCTACAATATAGATGACTTCAAAATCTGTGACGTTGTGCGCTCCATCTATATTCACAGGTATTCATGTAAATATCTCAATAGGAACTATTTTGTATTGATTTTCTAGTCTCAATTGGATGGGTGAGCATGCTAAATTTGGTTTCCCCATAATCTCCCATGTCTTCTTAGGTATCACATTCACATTGGACCCTAAGTATAAGATCACATTGTCTATTTTGTATTCTCTAATCTGCACGTCGAACCTGAATTCTACTTTGGTTCATTTCTTGTGTAGTAGCTGATTCACTAATTTATTTTCAGTAGGGACTGCCTTTTCTTTGAGCACAGTGATTGATAATAGAGCATAATGTATGAAATTCCTTTTCATCTTTGTCCAACTCTAGGAAAATTTCCAAAAAAATTCCTAAAGTGTTTTCCTTCTCTAGTGATCCTTTGGTCATGGACCAATCATCTGTGGGAAGCCTATCGATCATATATGGTACAAAAAATGTTGAAGCTTCCCATTCTTGTTGAAAAAATTTGTCCCTCATCCTTTTATAGGTTTCTTTTTCATCTTGTGGTTCAAATGTGGGTACAGGTGTTGTTGACTTATTTATGCATTTACCAACTTATTTCTCTCCATTGGTTGCATCTAGCCCTATTTTGGTTCCTTCCCTTGTAATGACTGCAAGTTTGGTTCCTTTGTCCCTTATATTGGTTGAGATCTTCTAAATGTTTTGGTTTTGATTTTGATTCCCTCTGGCCTACCATTTTTCTAGCAGTTGTGGAAAATCCTCTGTCACATGTTCTAAAACATGACAATAAGTGCATTTTGTGTAAGGATTCTGGAAATCCCATGCTAAGAGTCCTGGTTGGTTATATTTATAACATACTATGGGGTCTCTTCCTCCTCGCCTAAAGTTTGTTCGAACTTGAATTGTACCGAATCCTTCACAATTTACTTGATAATTCCCTGCTCCTTCTATCGCAACATTCTCCTCTTGAATCTTGTACATGCCTATCATGCACTCCCACATTAGATCAACTGCACAACAATATTTATCTTCATGTCCCAATGATTTTCAAAAGATATAAAATATGATTCTTTGGGTATGTTGATATTTCTATAGTAGCTGGCACTCATGGGGGTTATGTCCCAATTTTTTGTTGTTGGAACAGGGGAAAACCCAGGGGTCAACGCTACAAAAGTGCACCAACAAAACCCTACCTACTGGACCTTTCAGTAACACCTGCGAAGAAGATGAGGTCTTACTTGAGGTAGAGGCAAGGGTGTTTGTAGGAATCCAGTGTCTGCAACCCTAATTGGGACACACATCTATGATTCTAATCAAGGAACTCAACAATTAACATTCATCGATATTCAGTTCTTATTTACAACGTAGTTAAACCCTAATTACAGATCATTGCAGTATTAAACCAGATCTAGCATCTAACAACACTTAGCATGATGGAACATATCAAATATAGCAGATTCAAAAACTAATCACATGTATATAAGTCATATCTAACATCCATCCATATTATTAAGCATTGAGCATCGATAGATCATTCATCTAGGTTAAAGCACTAGGCACATTAACATATAAGCACATCAACACATTGCACAAAGTAGAGAAACACAACATGTACGTGGTTCACCCCCACCCTAGGGTTACATCCACCAACTCTTTGTCTTCTTTATTATCTTATTCAATATGTTACATGCACAGAGCCTCAAAAACCATACTCTGTAGAGGACATGAGATCTACGCAGATCGCTAGGTCCTCCTTCCCTGAGTATATCTAAGAACACAACCTTCTACAGTCTCTTACAATGAATTGCACTTAGCTCTGCAAGTCTCACATAGTATGCACCAAAGCACTTACAACTCTTGATCACACAGATCCAACTCTAGCACTCAGCCATTTGTGTTCACTACATCGCCTTAGCATATATTTATACATAAAAAATAGGCCTAAGCATGGGTGAACCCATGGGCCGACATTCCCATACCCGTTACATAATCCCAAATCTCAAAAAGGGCCCTAGAAGGGGCCAAGATCCCACGATATCCGCTTCATATTGCGCTCCTCCTTAGAAAATATGTCAAAGTCCCAAAATTAGGTCAAACATGACCAAGAATCCTCAAAACTTGGTCAAGGGCCAACAAGCCCCCAACACTCACCTGTGAATCATCCCGAGTCACTTTGATATAACTAGTTCTACTTCAAAAGCCTTGAGCTCGGTTCGAGCTTCTTTGACTTGTTGTTGTGCTACAACCTCCTATTCAGTCAACTCTTGTATGACTGCTTCATTGATAGGTCCTTCGAGGCGTTATTCAGCTGTAGTGACAACTTTCTCTAGTTCCACTCCTCGACCTTCAATTTCTATGAACAGTTGGTAAGCCTCGTCCTGTATAGGTGCGCTGCTCTTGGGATCACTTCATTCTTTACACAACTAACAGGGACTTCAACTATGCCTGTATTGTCTCTTATTGATACTTCACTTTCTGAAGCTATGACTCCAGTGCCTTCAATTCTGGATCCTCAGTGAGTTGTTCATATTTTTGGGCATTGCAATCACTCAGTTGCTTTCATTCCAGGGCAAGGAATTTTATTCTTTCAACTGCACTTCGAGCAATTGCTTCCCTTTGGTCCCTTACATCCTATGGGGTGTCAGGTACAATGCAGAACTCTAAATCTGTTATTCATTGTTGTAGTTGTTGGACAACTTCTGCGAGCTTCTCTACTTGATGCATGACTCGGTATTCAGCCTGTAGCTCTAAGCCTGTCATAGAGCGGATGGCTTTGTTTACTTCTTCTTTTACTTCAAGATGCTCCGCGAGCAACTGTTCTTTCTCTTTCTACATCTGTGATTTCTCCACTTTAAACTTAGCCTGGAGAACAACCTTCTCCTGTTCTAAAATTCTGCATTGTTCTACAATGTCACCTTGTACTTGCTTCAAGGTCTGGGTAGATTGTTTTGCTTCTTCTTGTGCACGGAAAAGACAAGCTTCGACCACATCAACTAATCGGTGGAGTTGGGTTGGCTTATCCCCCAACTTTGGCTCTCCTCATGAAAGGGGCGTAGTGTACACTGTGTGGCTAGACTAAAGGTCCTGCTGTACCCCTCAGAATTCAACCTTAAGTCTGTCATACATTTCCTCCTACTTAGCTTCTTGTTTCTCCATGATTTCTAGTGAAGCGTCATTGAGGGCTACTATGATGAAGTCAAAGCCATCAATAATAATAATGGTCTTCATATTGGTCACTATGGCTCTTGATTTCTTTCAAGAAGAAGGTTTCGGGGGAGAAACCTTCCTCTTCTTTAGGGGATCAGTCTCATCTCTTGATGGTGTTACTTTTCCTTGCTTATGTTTAGCTCCTGTGCCATTTATTTATTCCTCCTCACCCCCTCGGTCAAGTGATACTGAAGTAGTCTTTCCCGAGGTGCTTCTTAGGTCTTGAACCTCTTTGGTCTTCTTCATTGTGCTGGGTTTGGGTGTATCATGCGCGGTTTCTAGGCTGTCAAGGTCGAACATCTCTGCAGGGTCTACTGGAATAAGGAGGTTCGTCGACCAGTCCTAAGTGATATCCTCAAGATCCTCTTCCGTGAGCTTGTAATATGACTGAAGTTGCTCCTTATGTTCATCGGCTCACGTTGTAAGGTAGATGAAGTGCTTATCTGCACAAAACTTCATCAGAGGTCGAAATCTCTATAAGGTGTTCAGAGTCATGTGAGGTTCTTCTTCTATGGATCTCTTCAGCTAAAGGTAGTAGGTATGAAAAATCACGTTCAATTGCCACTGTTTGTTCGTATCAGTTGAGTACCTTAATGTTCTGATTCTTATCTTCTTTCGGAAAAGTAACTTAACTTTGTTAACATTCCTTCCTAGAAATCAAGGGTATTACTTCATCTATACCTGGAATAGGTACTTCAGTATTTTTTGGGTCTTCTAATGTTCTTCCAACTTCGACATCCAAATCTATGGTTCGAAATAGCTTCGCCTAGTTCTCCTGTTCTTCAATCAAGTGTGCAATCTTCCTAGTCATGAAATCTTTTAGATCTTGCTTCTTTTGTTCTAAGACTTCTTCTTCTTTCCTTCTGGCTTGATCTTTTTCAATCCACGATTTTCCTAATAACATAGAAAATGGATCATTGTTATTAATAAATTTAATAACTTCAAATTCTTCCTCTGTCGAAGTTCCATGAGCACTCATAGATATCCTGGTAAGTCTTCCACATAGGGTTATCAAATTTCATCTGAATAATCATATTCCTCCCAATGAAGGAATCATAACAGGCTTCCCTAGAATTTCCCAATTTCTTTCGGTCATGATATTCACCTGTGTTTCCTCATCCAAAACACATTCAATGTTGATTTCTCCTATTCTTACTTCAATGCATTCTTTTTCTTTGAAGATCTCTGATAAGCTTATATGCCAGTGGTCATTCAGGGTTTCTTTCATCTATAGCAATACTTTTTCTGATTCTTTCTGGGGTTCTATCATAATCTCAGTTTCTATATATTTCTCGTGGTCTTCTTGTCTCATATTCATCCTTTCAACCTTATCAATCATTCGATGGCAATCCAATACTTCATGGTCCATAGCTTTGCAGTAGAGGCAACTAGGTCTTCTACCAGGGCATTCCTTAGCCAGATGTCCTGGTCTTCTGTAAATGTAACAAAGGGTTAATCCTCTCTTTCTCTTAAATGATCCCCAACCTTTCCTATACTACGCACTAGGATCATGATAGCTAACCTGCAAAAATTGTTTTTCTGGGATCCTGCATCCATTTGTTAGTCCAAACATTCTCTCTATGCATAGGTATAACATATCTTTCACTATTCTTATCAGATCTACTCATATCAAATCTTCTTTCTTCTATTAGTTCCCTAGTTTTCAAGCTAGGATAAATCTTATCAAACATACCTAGATCCATACTTTAGAAACAAAAAATTTCACTAATCTTATCTTCAGCATAGCACAAAGCTTCCAGATCTTAAAACTTTTCACTATTCTTACCTTTATCAGAGAACAAAGCATTCAAATCTTACCTATTTTATTCATATCAAACTTCTTTCTTTAGCATGGACCTTCACAACTCAAGTAGAATATTGTGCACTAGAGAAACAAATCTATGCATAGAGATTTCACAATTTCTGGTTAGGTCTTTGCACAAATCTTCTTTTTCCTCAGTTCCCAACAATCACAGTTTCAGGTCCTGGCAACAAAACCATTTGTTGGCATAGGGGAAGACCTAGGGTTCAATGCACAACAAAGCACCAATAAAACCCTAACTACTGGCCCTTTCAACAACACTTGTGAAGCAGATGAATTCTCACCTGAGGTAGAGGTAGGGATGGTTGCAGGAATCTAGTGTCTGCAACCTTAGATGGGACGTAGATCTGTGATTCTAATCAAGGCACTCAACAGTTAACATTCATCGATATTCAGTTCTTAGTTACAATGCAGTTAAACCCTAATTACAGAGCATCGCAATATTCAACCATATCTAACATCTAACAACACTTAGCTTGACATAATAGATCAGATCTACCATATTCAAGCACTAAGCACATGTATATAAGTAAGATCTAACATCCATCCATATTATTAAGGACTAAGCATCGCTAGATCATTCATCTCGGTTAAAGCACTAGGAAGATTAACATATAAGCACATCAAAACATTGCACAAAGCATAACAACACAACATGTACGTGGTTCACCCCCACCCTGGGGCTACGTGCACCAAATCTTTGTCTTGTTTATTATCTTCTTCAATAGTTTACATGCATAGAGCCTCAAAAAACCTACTCTGCAGAGGACAGGAGATCTACACAACTAGCTATATCCTCCTTCCCTGAGTATATCTAAGCACACAACCTTTTACAGTCTCTTAGAATGACTTGCACTTAGCTCTGCAAGTCTCACATAGTATGCACCAAAGCACTTACAACTCTTGATCACACAGATCCAACTCTAGCACTCAACCATTTTTGTTCACTACATCGCCTTAGCATCTATTTATACATACAAAATAGGCCTAAGCATGTGTGAACTCATGGGCCGACATTCCCATACTCGTTACATAATCCCAAATCCCAAAAAGGGCCCTAAAAGGGGCCAAGATCCCGTGATATCCTCTTTGTCTTGCACTCCGCCTTTGACAGCCTTTCGAAGTCCAAAAATTAGGTCAAACATGACCAAGAACCCTCAAAACTTGGTCAAGGGCCAACACTTGCATATCTCATAGTATCCTCATCCTGGTAGCGGGTTTGGCGCTCCAACTGCTAAGTACTACGCAAAGGTTGGAAATTCATCTTTTTGGTGACCTTCATTCTTTCATTTGGTGCACCATATCGGTTCCTATTTCTCTTTCCCATTTGCAATTTATGTCAATTGAATTGTTAATGAAATTAACTAGTTTTGTATCTACACCATTCCACTGTTGTCTCCGGCTGAAGAGGCTTCCAATTTCATAAAAACTTCCAATTCCTCAGACTTCGACGTAACCTTTTTCTATATTAAAGGACTTCATATGTGAGTTAACAAGATTGTAATGAACCACTCTCTATGT
The DNA here is from genome assembly GCA_010110895.2 of Picea sitchensis. Lineage (NCBI taxonomy): Eukaryota > Viridiplantae > Streptophyta > Pinopsida > Pinales > Pinaceae > Picea > Picea sitchensis. The sequence continues at coordinate 23,375 of SNQJ01S0056879.1, forward strand.
TTCTGATTGGGTATTTGAAAGGTTAACCTCCCCATTAGATATTTGAACCTATGATCAAACTCCCATACTGACTCAGCCTGTAATTTCTTGATCTCCTTGAGATCAGTAATGTATTGTGATTCAGACTTTGGTTTCTTGAATTATTTTAGCAGTACTTGCGTAATCTCTAATAATGTCCTTGTTTGACGTGGTGGTGTAGTACTTTGGAGCTTCATGTACCAGACTAGCGTTGGTCCTCTAAACATTGTTTCTAGCTGTGTGATCGTTGCACCACCATAGAGGAAATTCTTTGCAGTCCAAATGGTTTCACATATGAACAAATGTTTTTCTGGATCCTCAGATACAATTCCTTTGAACTCCGGTAACCTTAGTGCATTGTCTAGTCCTACCATGTTGCTGGGTGTAGGACCCCTTCCTAGTGATGTTGGTTGAGTCTAACTACCTGCACTGCTACCACTGCTCTAGATACTACTGATTTTTCTTCCTTTACTTATTACAAGTGCTCTAGAAATATCTTTGAATGTTGGCTCAAATTCAGGTGACACATAGGAGGTTGTTGTTTAGAACCATGACTCAACTAAGACATGAATTATCGGTTCTTCTATGAATGGAATGAACTGGATATCTTCCTCTTCTCCCTTTGTATGATCTACTTATATGATCTGAATGTTTGTGAGATGCTTCTAGTACTCACTGTGCTACTCTCCAACCGTAGGTATGAACTTCTTGTACCTTCTCTCACTGTGTAGGACTCCAATTTTGTCTTCTCCTTCTGATATCCCTTCTTATTTATCTTTCATTATTAGTCTCCCTTTCCTATGCCCATTTTCTATCCTCAAATCAACTCCTAGTCAACAAACCTCACTCCCTCTTTGTGTAAATTTCTTTAGCTATCTGACTCCATTGTCATAACTTCTTTATCAAATAACAAAATTTTTATCTAGGTAGATATCAAATTTATGAATATTCCTCACGGACCTTTAAAGACGTCTCTTTCTGCAACACTGTAAGCCTGGGTACAGTGCATGGAAAATTCTATTACATAGCCTCCCAAGATATTTTCCATCCAAAATTCCACTACGTAGGACATCATATTGTCTACTGCTTCCACTCATCTCACTATTTTAGGAGTCCAATTATTTTGCACAACTGGTCTATGTCTACCAGTCTTTTGCACAAATATTTGTAGCCTCTCTGCTAAAATATTAGGAAATTCACCAAAAAATACCTGATGCAAGTTTGTCTACACATACATTTGCAGCCATTGCTTACTCTTTAAGCAAGTGTTTTTATGCTCCTTATTCATAAATTATTCTTCTTTTTGTTCCATCCATTCGATTATCTCTTTCCTCATCGGTCTCCAAAACATTCCCTCACTTTTAGATTCTGTGTCATGGTAATGGAACCATTTTTTGAAAAAGGAAGGTTCAAGACCCCGGTTTCAAAGTAAGTAGTCCAACAAAACCCTACAGATACCAACCCTTTCGGCATCACCTACAAGAAGTAGAACTATCACCCGAGGTATCTTTATGGGGACTATAGGAACCAATATTCTGCAATGGTGAGGTAAATAAGGGAGGCACACTCTTTCATACCTACACGATCCTTTTTTTCTCTATATCTTAGTTAACCTAACCTTGTTACTTAATTATTTATGCATACCAGTATCTATTCTTATCATTTAGCAGTGAAACATACAATTAAGATTATTGCACATGAATTGATCAACAATATCAATGAAGATAAGAATTCATCCATAGTGAAGGTAGGAATTAACACCATACAGACATGAATTAACACAATATAAGTATCAATAACCATTTTACAACATAATTCGACACATAGTTACCATGGTTCACCCCCTCCTAGGATATGTCCACAAAATATTTTATTTTTTATTATAGTTAAGGCATTCTTCTTGTGCTATATGCTACAATAGATGTTAAATATACATTACTTTGATTACATTCATGTATTCTTACACAAAACATCCTTCCATCATAACAACTACTCAAAATTGTTCTCCGCTTCTTGTTCTGTCACTTTTCTTTCGTTACCCTCTCTGATGTCGCTGCTGAAATTCACCTTTATTTTTCATATTTAGGTATACTTTTCTCAGGTTTTCTTTCCATATCATATTGAGTTGGTTCCCACTCATGCTCATCTGGCAATAATTCATTATGAGTTGGTGTTGGTGCAGGCCATTTTGGTACAATATTCGAGGAAATATTGATAAAGGAATAGTAATTAATGAATGTAGTTAGGAAATGGACCAAAGAAGGAGCGCACATCTGAAAACAGGATAAAGAAGTGTCAGGAAATAAGGAAAGTGAAAGGAAGGAGGAAAGTTGTGGATCAACAAGGAAAACAACTGGATTTTGGACCAGTCGCGCTCAGGAAGTTAGAAAGTGGACAAACCTAATCCACCTAGTGTTAGTGGGTTAGGGTTTTGGTCATTATTATAATGGGTAATTAAACCCTTTTTGTAATATAAATATATGTTTTGAGATAGCGGAGGAATCAACTGTTTATTTGATTTTAGAGTCATTTTTTGAGACAGATATATGCATTGTAATCGAGCGAAAGGTCGCAATATGTGGAGCTTAGTGCAACCTTGTTAGCCTCAAATGTAATGCACACAATGCTATAAACTTGATGAAGAATAATAAAAGAGCGAAGACAACCAAATATTTTTGGACGTATCCTAGGGGGGTGAACCACGATAAATTTTGTTTCTCTATGTGGAATGTTCATGTCATTTCTTGGTATTGTTTAGTTATGAATGGATTAATTTGTTAGTAGTAAAATGTAGCACGTAATATAATAGCCATGATATTTACTACAAATTAAATATTAAATGAATGAAACTTGTTATAGAATGATAAATCTGGATATAATTATGTGTTGGAGTGATATATCTTATGTGTTTTGAGGTAGAAAGATTGTCCCTCGTCTTCTCATAAGCCTCCCTTCCAAGATTGCAGACATCTAGGTCCTGCAGTCACCCATAATCCATCTCAGGTGAGACTGCATTGTGCATTCTGTGTACAGTGTTTTGTTGGAAACCTAAAGTAGAACCCTGGTCAGCCCAGAAATGTCCAATAAATGGTTTCGTTGCTAGCGGGAACCCAAAAGAATAGATTGGAAGGGACTTATTGAGAAAAATAGTAAATAGTATAAAGTATTAGAAGGGGATTTTAAGATCATGGAACCCAACTAAAAATGATATTGAATGATGGATGACAACAAAAGAGATCGAGTTTGCATAGAAAGACAATAGAAACTCCAAGTATACACCGCGTGAAAGATATGTATTTACTGATATTCATGAGGCATTTTTCTATGATTTTCCACATTTCCTGCAGGAGTGGATACTGATATTAAAAGACAATCACCCAACTAACCAAAAGGGATGATTTTAGGGGCTAAATTTCACTAATGGGCTAATTTTCCATGGTTTTTCCCAAAAAAATATTCACTATTCTAAAAATGATTCACCCAAATTCTATAGGATAAAATTATTTTACCTTAAAAATCGCCAAACATTTTATAGTTGGCATATGAAGGATTAGTAAGATTCGCCAAGGTTTCTACATTTTAAAATAAATTTCCATCCTTAAAATCATCCCTGCTAACCAGATAAGACCAGTAGAATGGAATACTAAGGATATTTCACAACTACAAAAAGTTAACAATAAATTCACTTGCACATTTGATTTTTGGCTAGACAACACTATTGTAGGATTCATTTCCAAGTTTTCAGTCGATACTACAAAATCATATACTATTGCAGAGAACAAGTTTTTGAAGGGTCCAAGAGGAAGGTATATTATATCACTCTATACGTCGATCAAGATTTTGATGCATGATAAAGGAGTGATGACAATGGAGTCTGACAACTAAATAACTTTGTGCACATGGGGAGACTGGGGGAAACATTAAGGACAATATGATACATGGAGAAGGATCTAGATAAAGGTAAGCAGAAGGAATAAATGGACCCCATTTTGATGGATGGATAATAGATCAAGGAAATAATGGACAAAGAGGGAACGATGTGTAACGAAATACCCTACCAATATAATATTAATAGGAAAAAGAGGGAAGTATCTGAGTGGGAAGGCTTGGAAAGTGATGAAGAAAAGGTAGAGGATCTATGTGCTTCAGAGCATATTGAGGAAATCTTGTGCACAACATATGAGAAAAAAAAACATAGGTCAAGGGTCTGACGCATAATAAGGATCTCCATTCCAGATCAAAATTATTGTGGAACCCATGACCCCATGTGTGACTAAGACATTAGAAAAAAAAAGAATATTTTAGACAACCAACAATTAATAGTAGAAGGATTCTAGTAGGAAAAGGGACTAGTGGAAATTCAAGTGGAAGTACGAGTTCAACTAGTAGTATTTAGTTATCTACACCCCACAGAGGTGGTAATTCAAACTTTACAATGGCAGAAGAAGATCCAACCATTCGGTTACCAAAATTTCATGGAGAAGGGTCGGAGGACCTAAAGAAACATTTATTTATTTGTGAAAATATTTTGGAAGCTAAACAAACCATAGATGAAGATACAAAAGTGGCTCAACTCACAATTACATTCAGAAACCACACACTGGACTGGTTTACGAGCCTCACAGTAAAAAGTCCACAAGGATCACCTACAACCATCAGAGATGTAAAGAAAGCACTAATCAATGAGTTCTAGTGATTAAGTTCAAAAGATAAATATATGAATGAGATGATAGAAATCAAACATAATACCAAAGAGTCGGTTTGGGAAATTGATCAAAAGTTCAAGTTATTTAAAGTTAAGTTGAAATATCCCATAACATACATGCAATATAGGAAACTATTTATAAACTCATTTTTTCCAGATTTTAAATATCAGTTGAGTAAATATAAGTTCCAGACTCAGGATGAGGTTTTGCAAGAAGCGTTACAATTGGAAGAGAATCAATATAAACATATAGATCCAACTATAGAAGAGTTGAGAGAGGATCTTAATAATATGACATTTAAGCTAAATCAGAACAAAGGCAAGGAAAAGAGGGAAGTTGTTTGGTGTACCTTATGCATAATAGAAGGACACCCAAAAAATGAGTGCCCCAACATTTTTGTAGTACTTGGTAGTAGGAGTGCCAAATCCATTAACCATAGGAGGATTTTGGTGTGAAATATGTAAAACACCTGGACATGATCCTTATCATTGTCCCATGATGCAAAAGTACCAAATAGTTCCTAAGAGTACATTATGCAATTTATGCAAGTCCATAGGATATGGGGATAAGGATTTTTGAACCTTGGAAATGATGAAGGAAAGGACCTCAGATGCTTATAGGATGCAGGATGAACTAATGAAAGGACAACTTGCACAACAGTATAATAATGTGTAGCATTTCTAAAATCGACCACAGTATAATCAAGTACCACATTATAATACACTGTGCACAAACAATCAAGGAAACAAAGGAGGATTCAAAGGAGGAGGTCGTGGAAGAGGAGGATTTGGAAGAGGTAGAGGACCAATAACCTACCACAATTGTCAACAACCTACAAATTATGTAAGGGATTGCCCACTTCCACCAATAATATGCATGTGTTTTCGTGCAACAGATCACACTAAATAATATTTTCTTATACTTATGACAAAAATATAAGACAAAAGGAATCAAAATGATAAAAATGTTCAATGGATTTCCATAGAAACTAAAGATGATGGGAAAAAGATCAATATAGTTACTCACGGTGGAACCAAAATAGGAGCATATGCATCAAATCAGAATCAAAACCAACACCAATGGGTTAAAAAAAATACAACACCTCAACAAAATTTTGATGCGTGAAAGGAAAAAGAGACATTCAAGCAAGCCAGACAAGAAATCTTGCAGGAGAATATTGCTTCCACTTCAAATACACAACCAGGATATGATGGACTAGTATATGATATGCCTCATCCATTTGATCATACCAATAGAGATCAGTCTTCAGAAAAGGTAAGTAATAAAAGAAATTTTCTCATGTCTTGCTTGAAGTTATTGAATGATCAAACATCTCTATGACTATTACAAAGTTTGATAGAAAAATGTAGTCCTGAAGAAGAGATAAAACTAGAAAAAAAGACAGTAAATCATGTCCATAGGAAGAAAAGAATAAATATGGAGTTCAGACTGAATGAAAATATTGGAGACTTTAACATGGGTGACATCATATTAGTTTTCATATCTGAGGTAAATGTTTTGTGTAAGAAAACATGAGAATGCATGGGAACCTACACCGGGATATTCACCTATTCATTCGAAATTAGAAAACAAACATAGCGTAATACCAATTGGTCGACTGAAGGAAATACCAGTGGATTTAGATGGTTTGTGCACTATGGAAGATTTTAAGGTAATTGATAGAGTGGATAATTCTACACCTTATCCAACATTGTTGGGATTGGATTGGGAATTTGACAATAAAGATATCATCAACTTGAAGACTCGGAAAATGATTTTTGAATCAGGAGACTATAGAGTCATAGCACCATTAGAACCTTCAAAAGGTGGAATATATGTTGTACCAACAACAAAAAAATTCATCACATAAGAGATAAACCAGTTCTATAGAACTACCGTGTGTGGGGAAGATTACATTAACCCAACAAAAGATGGAATTCTTAGCAGGAAAAGAATCAATTTTTGTGCTTCATGTTATGATACAGAATTGGAGAATTGGAAACAACACTTACATTATATATCTACCAGAATATGTGCAAGAATGACACACACACTAAGATGGATTGGATCAAAGGTAAGAGAACGTCCAAGTTTTTATGGTCAAAATGATTTCGAAGAATTTTTAACAAAATTTGAGTTAGAAGTCTTGGAAATTCAAAGGTTATTAGTTTTTTATATTGCCTTGAAAGAAACACCTACACGTTGGTGGGGTACTCACAAAGAAAGGATCCATGATTGGTATCAATGCAAAAGATTACCGCCCATTAGGTTTGGTGCAGAACAAGAGAATAAATATATGTAGAAATATGATGGAATAGGACAACCCAAAGAACATATAGAAATATGCATAACTCAATGGAGACTGATACCACAAGAATAATTTCCACATCACTTCATCCATACATTATAAGGCATTCCAAGAAATTGGTATACAAAATTGGAACTGTGTAGAGGAACTGTAAATTGGGAAGATTTGCAGTAGAACTTTGTAGTCACATTTGCATTTGAACATGAGAATCTAATGATAGATGCAACACTGAAGTTGATAAAAGAAAATATCTTTGAAGAACCTTAAGTTGAAATTTTAACAACTTATTAGAACCAAAATTGACAAACAGTCAGAGATTTTCTACATTGTTGCAACGTCGCAAAAGATGACCCAACAGAAGAATACCTGCACAATATTTAGATAAAAAACATTGAAGGGGAAAGAGAAGTAGAAGTCCCACAGTTATAGTCAGAATAATTTTCTGTACCACTGAAGATAAAGAAATTCAATATTGGAACAGAAGAGCATCCAAAAAAATCAATTATTGATGACTATTGGGATAACCAGACAGTGGAAAGAATAACATAATTATTGCACGAATATACCGATCTATTTCCAACACCATTTTCAGAGATGAAATGGGTTTTAGGATAACTTGAAGAAATTAAAATTCCTCTATGACCAAATGCTAGAAAAATAAGACACAGACCCTAAAGGATTAATCCAGTATATAAACAGAAAGTTAAGGTAGAGATTGACAAAATGTTAGAGGATGGTACAATAGAACCTGCTAAATAATCTAAGTGGATTAGGTCCATGGTAGTTCAGGAGAAGAAGAAAGGGGGAATAAGGATCTGTGTAGACTTGAGGAAGTTTAATGATGCATGTCTGCATGATCCCTTCCCTAATCCATTTATAGATGAGGTATTGGAAAATGTAGGAGGACAACAAGCATACTCATTTACTGATGGATTTCCAGGGTATCACCAAATCAGAATAGCACTAGAGGATCTTCATAAGACTACATTTTCTATAGAATGGGGGTCATATCAATACATATTAATTCCCTTTGGGTTGAAGAATTCCCCTGCTATTTTTTCAAGAGTTTGGTAGCTTCATTTAAAGATTTTATACATAAATTTTTGGAGGTTAAAATGGATGATTGGACAATATTTATCCTATTGAAAGATCATGTTGAAGTTTAATATTAATGTTAGACAGATGTAGACAATTCCAAATTTCCTTGAACATTAAGAAATGCATATTCAATGCACCATTTGGAATTTTTCTAGGACATGTGGTTTGTAAATAGGGCATGTTTGTTGACCTTGCAAAGATTGCTATAATTTTTAATTTACCACCACCTAAGTCAGTGCGCCAATTAAGATATACACTAGGTCACACATGATACTATAGGAAGTTCATAAAGAGATACACACAGATTACTATGCCCATGGAGACATTATTAAAAAAGGATATCAAGTTTCAATGGAATGATGAGTGCCAACAAAGTCTAGACATCTTAAAAGAGAAAATGGAGACAACACCAATTCTGGTGTTTCGAGATTGGTCAAAAGAGTTCCATGCTAATGTGAATTCCTCTTCAATAACACTTGGAGTAGTACTAACACAACTAGGAGAAGGTGACATAGATCACCTAAAAGTATTTGCAAGTAGGAAACTCTCAGAGTCAGAACATAATTATAATACAACAAAGAGATAAAGTTTGGTTATGGTATATTCACTACAAAAGTTCATACATTATTTATTAGGCCAAAAATTTAAAATGTTCATAGATCACTCTGCTCTCAGATACCTGGTCAACAAGCCAATGTTGGGGGCGAGAATATGTATATGGTTACTTTTATTTCAAGAGTTTGATTTTGAGGTAGTTGTGAAACCTGGAAGACTGAATGCAGGGCCAAATCATCTATCCATGATAACTAATGGAGAGGAACCAAGAATCTTGGAGGACAATTCTCCTGATGCACAACTCTTTTCAGTGTAGATTTTTGATGAATAATTTTATGATATTATTGAATTTTTTAGTACATGAATTGCCCCAAAGGAATACAAAACTATGCATAAGAATAATTTGGTGGTTAGATATGTAGATTACCAACTTATTGCAGGACACCTATATAAAATAGGAGATGATAATATTCCAAGGAGATGTGTCATGGAATATGAACGTCCCATCATTTTGGCAGAAGAACATGAAAGAATATATGGAAGACATTATGCAAGAAAATCCACTGCACAAAGGATACTACGTGCATGACTATGGTGTCCAACAGTTTCTAAATATGCAAATGAATATTTCCATACTTGTGATGTCTGTTAGAGGGTAGGAAGTTCATCTATGAGGGATGAGATGCCCCTAAAACCTAAGGTAACCCTTAAATTGTTTGAAAAATGGGAAATTGACTTTGTAGGACCAATCAATCCACCAACTAGAAGATTAGGAGCAAGGTACATCATTATGGTGACAAAACATTTAACTAGATGGGCTGAAGAAACATCAATAAAATATTGTAGCACATAAATTATAATGCACTTTCTGTATGAACAAGTAATTACAAGATTTGGATGCCCTAGAATTTTGATGAGTGATCAGGGAACTCACTTTATCAATAATGCCATCCGAGAAATGATTGAAGAATTTGAGATACACCATCAAAAGAAAACTCCATACCATCCTCGTGATAATGGAATAGTGGAAGCATTTAATAAAATACTAGAGAATTCCATAACTAAAATTTGCAATGTAAACAAGGATGATTGGGATTTGAAGATATCGACAGTATTATGGGCTCTTAGAACCACATGCAAGAAATGCATAGAGAAGACACCTTTAAGATTGGTGTATGGACAGGAAGCAGTATTCCCTTTAGAATATTTGATACCTAGTCTACACATTGCATCCATTACAAACATGACAGAAAGAGGCACAACTCAAGAAATATTGTCTCAAATCATGGAACTAGAAGAAGACATGATTATGGCTAGTTTCCATCAGGAAGTATAGAAATACAAAGACAAAGCTTGGCATGATAGACACATTAAAAATAAAAAAGTTAAGGAAGGAGATCTGGTTCTCCTCTATGAAAACAGGTACTTACGACACCCAAGAAAATTTAGGATGCATTGGTTAGGGCCATATGAGATAAAATATATCACAGATGGAGGTGTTGTGCAGTCACAAAATCTAGCATGAAAAGAGATTCAAGGATTGGTGAATCGAAATCGATTGAAATTGTATAGGGATAGTCGACCCAAAAACCCTTATTAGTTGTAGTGTAGGAAATTACAATTGTACATAGTTTATATAGTAGGAGTTAAAAGAAAAAGGAATATATTTTTTTAGAAAAGAAAGAAAAATACAAAAAGATGTAGTAGATGGATAAGTGGTAGATAGATAGTTAGATAATACAATGTGAAATAAGACATAAATTGGCATGAAAGAACATGAATACATTACACACTAGGGAAATGTGACAAGACATAAAAAGCAATGCGTTGATACAGAAAGCAAACAGAAAAAGAAAAATCGATGGTCAGAAAAGTGCACGCGACAGAGAATTTATGACACGACCTATACAATTAGAAAAAATGAACGACAAGACTCATTATGGATTTTTTCAAATGAGAGCTAAGGAAGAAAACCTAGTGCGATGATCCGAAATCGGATCCAGAAGCCTGATAAGGCTTGAAAAATGCTCAAAAATAAAAGTTCTCAGAATATGACGAAACCTATGCCATTGCGTCCGTCTCATCTTCCTGATTCTAGTGGTATATTTACTTTGTCAAATGGAGTCCGTATGGAGAAGATATCGTATTCTGTCTGAAAAGTCAAACAGGCAAAAAAATTGTCGACTGTCCAGTCCGTACAGTCCATACGGAAGCTAATGTGGCATGTCCGTACAAACGACATGTGGCAGGTCCATATAGGCGACACGTGGCAGCCTCAGGTAGTGACACGTTGTAGGCAGTTTTGGACTTTTTGGCGTACGGGTGGACTTATCCGGAGGTGACACGTGTCACCACTGGAAGGGTGACACGTGGCATGGATGACGTCAGCATCTGATGTGGCGACCATACGATGACATGGGATGGATGACGTGGTAGGTGACAGAGCCGTATGGCAGGGATGACGTGGCAAGGTGACTTGGCAGATTTTGGCGAATCAAATTGTGAGACGTGGAAATTATTTGGTCAAATGATTGGGTGCCACATGGCCCAATCATGGGCTGCCATGTGGCACCTCATGGTTGGTTGTTTGTTTATGTGTAAAAGTTTATGGTGTCGCCAGGATTCGAAACCGTGACCTCCCCCTTTGGCAGCGATTTAAAAAAGTCCCTGTGACCACTACGCCATGCATTGGTGCTTGTTAATCAAATGGTGGATTATGTATTTGTGTTGCTTTAAGAGTTTGATTCAGTGGCAAAAGGTCTGGGGCCTAGGCCCCAACCCTCGACATACATGTGACCGCCCCTTGGAACCATGAGCGCGACAGGGTTTTCGGCGGGAGTTTTGGGTAGGGATTTTCCCTTGGACCCCGCGCCAACACGGAACCGTCGCCATATGACCAGGAAATTTGCCAGATGGTTGGGGGCGCGGTTATAACCGTTAGCCCGAGGGTACTATGCGAACACAACGTGACCAGGAAGTGCAGAGTGGGCCAACGCATAGCCCAAGGGCTAGCGCTCGACCATATGGAACCATACGACCCTGTCAAGAGGGGCACGCGCCAACGAAGGGGGATTATGCCCGTATTTAACTATATTATAGTTAAAAAGTGGGTTTTTTAACTGATTTTGGGTTTTAATTATTGTTTAGCCCATTTTTAATGTAATTAATCCATTTTTGGGAGTTATTGGGTAGTTTTGGAGCCTAACTTCTTGGAGGAAGTTGGATATGAGAAACGACCTTATGAGTTATATAACCCAGGCCTGTTTGAGGCCATGGGGACAACATTGGGGGCATTCAAAGCAGAATGATGTTGAGGAGAAGCCAAGCTAAAGCCATTTTGATGCAGAGAAGCTTTTGAGGAGGAGACGCTGTCAGACCATTTCTGGGAGCTCCGGACGTTCGTTTTGTATGTTGTTTTCTTTGCATGGTTCTAGAGATCTGGAAGAACATGACCAAATCAGTCTTGTAGCCATTTGGCATTGGAGCGATGTACTTTTGAGATTTTGAGAATAAATAAAGAAGCCTCCCCCACAGAGAGAAGGCCCGGGGATGTAGGCAAAGTTGTGGCGAACTCCATTATCAATATGCGTGTTATGGTTTGCTATTTATTCTTTCATTTCATATCTGCATATGTGTATATGGCTATGATAATTCCTCTTCTTTCCTCATTCTTTCGCTAAGTTTCTCAAATGGTTAATTAATGCATGCAAAATTAAAACTCAACCATAAGTCATTAAAAGATCCGGTGAATGAAGTGAATCTGAGGTGTTCAGTTAAGATTAAGAGGAACCCTTTCAATATTTCACAGAATGGCACCACCAAATTTTGGAGATCCTATCCGGGTCGCAAGCAAAACATGGAATGCCGCAAGGTCTACACAGGAAATAACCACTGATGGAGAAATACCAAATCAGTCGGAAGGAGTGGTGGATGTGGATGCAATTCCATATCTAGTCATTGAACCAATTAGTCCCACTATTGTAGAAGAGAAGGATTCAACAACATAATGAATGGATATCGACTCGCAGAGAGAAACACAAAACCCTAGCACAGAGCAAAACCCTACGAAAAAATTTAGGTGCAACACAACCACAAGAACTATTGAATGAGGAAGATGATGAACGACCATAGTTTGATGAAGGAAAAAACCTTGTATATGAGCCAATGTAGTAGTTGGAGGAACAAGTAAAGGTGGAAGACAATACGAACCAATAAAATTCAGACACTGAGAAATATGAGGAAGAGAACCGAGTCAAAATGATATGACCATAAGAAGGAAAGAAGAAGACTAGGGAAAAACTATCATGCCAAGAACATCGAGAAAGAAGAAGGAACTCACACTATCACTACCGCAGATACCTGAAGGATTCAAAGTAGTTGGTGACATGTTAGGATCTGTTAACAAACTGAAGTGTGTTGATCATGATGTGGAAGACACGAGGAAGTTTCCTAAGTTCACGCAATAGGTTTACATGGAAATTAAAGGATAGGGTCCATTAGGGGATCCCATTCTGGAGCCAAAACGGTGGATTGTAGGGTTATATAACACATGAATTATGAACCTATTGGAGATTCCTCACTTTGGGAGAGGAAAATATGTTAATGCATGTGTCAAACAACTAATGGAACTAGTAAATGGAGGTATATTATGGATGGAGAGGCATGCATACATAGATGTGGACTTAATTACATAAATCACAGGATTGCCAACAGATGGAGCAAAGATAGAGAAGTACATGGATGACAAAAAAAAATAAAAATCCATGGAAAAAGAGATAAATATAAAATATGGGATTGATAGAGGATCCAGGGTAATGGTTATTAGAAAGATAAATGACCTAGAAACTAAGTTTTCAACAAAATTTATGGCATGCAAACTCTTGAGAAAATTTTGCAAAGAAGAAACCCATGCAGGAGTAATAGCAACAACCGTGTAGTGCACAAATGGGAGTCTACTCAGTTGGGATCCATATGTACTAAACTTGCTTTTGGAGGATTGCAAGGATGTAAAGGACTTGGGTTCAAAATTTCACTATGCATGGTTGATCATATTAATAACACTGGTTGGATGGGGAGAACCAAAATACAATGGATTTTACCAGAGGGTAGGGAGATGTTGCACAACAAAAAACACAACACTATGACACACTTCAGATCCGAAGAAAAGGAAGGAAAATTATAGAATTTTATCCATGACATATGATGAGATACAGGAGAATATAGAAAACACATGGAGAATACCACCATAAGTGGTAAGGGAAAATCAAGGAATAACAAACTTTGAAGATTGAAGGAACAACATATGGATCTAGGCTAAGAGGGATCCTAAAAAGGAATGGATACAATTGAGATACTGTGTCAGAGGGGAAGAAGGGAAGGGGGCCATGAAGGATTGGCCTGAAAAAGGGAAGGTGCCAATAATCCTAAAGAAGGTACCAAAATATAAAAAAGTAGAGGATGCCCCTTAACAATAGTCAACTAGCCCAACATAAAATACAAGGAAAGCAACAGAGTGCACAAAATAAATAGGGGGTAGCACAACCATTAAAAAGCTAAGGCAAAAAAAAAATATCCCAAATGATTCAAGTCAGGAAAAGGAGTGCACAAAAGAACCAAATGGAGGAACACAACCCAAGACAAATATTCCTATGTCGAAGGAACTATGAGGTGGAAATCCCCCAAATATGGATATACCAGTTCCAACTACACAGACAAAGACCCTGCCAATGAAAATACCAGTTCCAACTACACAGACAAAGACCCTGCCAATGAAAATAACAGCGTTGTAGACAACATGACAACACACGAAAATGAAGACACACGGGGAGGTTCCTCATCTCGCAATTATAGAGGATGATGCATAATTGGTAGCAGATAAAGTGCAGGATTTCACAACGGAAGATGGGTATGATGCTAAGAAGCAAAGGTATGAGATAGTGAATAAATTGACAGAGGTCAAGGATGCATTGTATCAGTTACAACTTACGATAGTGCAACAAAAATATCAGGAACAACAACAACAAACCTCTTAGGAGAGAACATTTCCCGAATAGGAGATAGTGCAGATCATAGCTATGGGGAATGAAAAATTATATATCACCCAGGAGATGTTTCCAAAAGATAAGTTACAATGCCTAAGATAGTCAAGGATATATATCATCTAGACTTGGCACTTCCAAAGATTCCAACTAAGGCATTCTACGAACTCCAGATAAGTGTCATGCAAGAAATTCAGTCAAGGGCATGTGCAGATGCTACAAGATTACAATTGGCCAAAGAATTCAATAATACATGGGAAATAACTCTTAACCAGGTGCAGTTCGAGAGGGATGAATAAAAGAAACACGCCGAAAGAATAGAGCAATAGGTGGAATAAGTATTTAAAACCATTCACGACAACGCACAAGGATAGAATATACCCACAAAGGAAAAATTGATAAAATAACACAGGTTATGGAAAATTACATAAGCCACATTACAAAGTTTTTAGAACTCCTAACACCTAGCAGTCCAACAGAATTAAGAACACAGAGAGAGTAGGAGGCTACAAATCATATAGAAAATATTGCACTCAGACTCCAGGAAATAAGAAAGATTTACAATAAGAGCGCGCAGTTATGGAAAAACCTTCAGGAAGATCGGAAAATCTAGTAGTTAGAGCTGAAATAAGAGGGGGTAAATACTGCAGTGCAATAATTGAAGCATAAGAAGAAAATGATGGAAATAATTGATAGATTGAAAAGTGTGCAGGTGATGAAGAATATACAGGTGGATCTTAGATCCATGCAAATAGATAATAAGTCAAGGAAAGTTCAGTTAGAACCACTACAAGAAGAAGTAGAATAGATACTCACTAATATTTGCACAACAAAGGGAGATATTGAACAAGTTGGATTGGAGAGTGGGGAAATGGTGAAGGAATGCATTACTACCCAGATGGTGGATATGGTAGCAGAAAAGAGCGCGTAAGTAAAATATCGAGTTGAAGAAATTTCAAGTAGGTTTTAGGTGCTTGAGAAGTCAATACAGGAAGCACACACTACCTAAGTGGATTTGGACGAGCCACAGGTAAGTGTTTGGGGCCTATTGGCATAGGCCATTTTGGGAGAAGATTCAAGGAAATATTGGTAAGGCATGGTAATTAATGAAGGCAATTGGGAAATGGACCAAAGAAGGAGCACATGCCGGAAAACAAGGAAAATAAGTGTCGAGAAAGAAGGAAAGTCAAAGGAAGGAGGAAATATGTGGATCAACGAGGAAAATGGTTGGATTTTAGACTAGCCATGCTCAGGAAGTTAGAAAGTGGAAAAACCTAATCCACCTAGGGTTAGTGGTTTAGGGTTTTGGTCATTGTTGTAATGGGTAATTAACCCCTTTTTGTAATATAAATATATTGTGTGAGATATTGGAGGAAGCAAATGTTTAAATGATCTTAGAGTCAGTTTTTGAGATAGAGATATGCATTGTAATTGAGGGTAAGGTCACAAGATGTGGATCTTAGTGCGATATTACCAGCCTCAAATGTAATGTGCACAATGCTATAAACTTGATGAAGAATAATAAAAGATTGAAGACAACCAAATCTTTGTGGACATAGCCCAGGGGGGTGAACCATGGTAAACTTTGTCTCTGTGCGGAATGTTCATGTCATTTCTTGCTATTTTTTAGTTATGAATGGATTAATCTGTTAGTAGTAAAACATAGTGTGCAATAGAATAGCCATGAGTTTACTATAAAATAAATATTAAATGAATGCAACTGATTACAAAATGATAGATCTGGATATAATGATGTGTTTGAGTGATATATCTGATGTGTTTTGAGGTATAAATAATATCCCTCATCGCCTCATAAGCCTCCCTTCCAATATTGCAGACATCTGTGTCCTACACTCACCCATAATCCATCTCGGCTGAGATTGCATTGTGCACTCTATGCACAATGTTTCCTTCTGTTCTTCATAAGGGATGATGGTTTGCATGGTGTTGTTGGAAACCTGAAGTAGAACCTGGGTCAACGTACAAATTTCCAATAGTTGGATGCAACTCATGCTTGGTTGGTTTTCCTGGATTTTGTGCTAGTTGTTTATTCCTTTCCCCCATCTTATCATCTTTCTTGATCTTCTTGATCCCATGCCTTCTCCCTGTTCTTCATTTCTTCTCGTTGTTCTCTATCCAAATTGACTTCCCAATACATACATACAGAGTAGGATCATATAACATGACAGAACTATGACAAAGCTATAACATTAGGATATTACACTTCTCACAATCATATACTTCAGACACAAGGCTCGTATCAAAGTAGAATCACTTCCAAACAAACTTCTTTTATATTAATCAACTGAACTCACTCATTACATAAGAAACAGAATGTTTAAGCTATGACTGCACAGAAAAGCAGGGCATTCAATCTTAGTTCTCTGTTCTAGAGAAAGAGAATGTCAGATAGGCTCCTGGCTGACTACTCAAGAAGAAACTAGCTATCACTGGCTCTGATACCAATTTTACAGAGTAGGATCATATAACATGAGAGAGCTATGACAAAGCTATAACATTAGTATATTACACTTGAGATCAATGTTTTTCATTCACAAGTTTCCGAAGGCGAGTGAAGAGGATACACACTGCTCGACACTTACTAAGACTCAGACTAGACTCTTTCTCAATCTACGAATATCTAAAATGAGAGGGGTAGAGCCTTATTTATACAAATTTTATCAAGTTACCGGTAACCATAGACTGACAACTGCCTGTAAACAAAGATTCCTTCAAGTGGATGGGGCAGCTGTGGACTACAACTGTTATCTCATCCCTTAGAGGCTCGACCACATGGGGACCCATACCGACTTTTACGGAATGACCAGACAAAATTAAATATTCGCAAATCTACGAATAGATTAGATCACATGATTACAATGTGGAGTTCTACAGGAACCCATGGAACTGACGAGACACCACTATCGGCCCGTTAGACATGAAAAGAATCAGTATATCATTATTACAAAATAGTGGGTACCAGGCCCATAATGATTCCATACGATTATCTATGTTGTATTCAGCAATAGAATCAAAATATCCATCACTGTCATAGTCAAAATGACTGCTCGGTGGAGAACTGTGTTCAACAAAGAATGGAGGTAATCCACTGAAGCATTTGTAAAATGGAGATCCTTGCATGGCTGGAATTAATTCATCTTCAGGTACACATAAGTCACCAAAATATTCACTAGTCACTTTATATGTTTGAGGATGGGGTGGTTCAAACTTTTCAAAGTGAAACTCACTCCCTCGGAATGATAAGTTAAAAACAAACCATCCCTCATAATGAGAAGCTTCTTCTATTTCTGCTTGGAACCATTGTATAAAAGAATCTTTACTTGTTCCAAAGAAAGTAACATCTCTTGGATAGTAAGTCCAGTATATAATATACAGCCAACCAGACCACCAGATAGGTGTATCCTTGAATGTTGAGCATTCAAAGATTAACCAGCATGATCCATCATATTTAACCTGCAGCATTATTTTTCAATAATCTTCATATGAAATACAAGGAGTATATAATAGAATGTATCTTTGTCCTTGCGTTGGTCCTCCAGTAACTGATCCTCTTGCGATGGTATGGCTATCTCTAAAATAAGCCATATAAGAGGTACAATGCTTATATTTTTGTATCCAGTTATTTAGGATATTTATATAGGCTGGACTGCTTCTAATATAACAACTTAAACAGTTAAAAAAATAACAATATTCACAATCTGTACACACTATGATCCATTTGAATCCTGGTGGAGGAGCATCCCTTATGCTCAAGGAGTACTGCTGCCCAAGTATCATTTGAGACATTAGTTTCTAATATAAGTTGTAAGGTCATATCTAGAAGATATAACTTTGGGAGATTCTGGATCTTCTATTTTATTATCTGAACATCTTGAGTCATCTTATAATTCCATGGTATAACTTTACTCAATCTTTTATGTAGTATTCTGACATCCTTTGCTTGATTTTCATAGAATTGTCGGATGTAGTTCAGACAACCAAGGAATCTCTGGAGTTGTTTTTGGTCAAGAATTTCATCAGGGAATTCTGAAAGATTTTTCAAAATATGATCTTGGAGTTCTACTTCTCCCTTGGATAGTATCAACCCAAGATACTCAATCTTTGTCTGTGCCCAACAAAGCTTTGAACGACTGAGCACCAAACCATGTTTGTACAAAAGGTCATAAAAAACCTTCAAATGGTGTACATGAGCTTTGCAATCTACAGAACAAACAAGCAAGTCATCAATATATACAATTACAAAATTGAGGTGTTTGAAGATATCATCCATTCTTTTCTAGAATTCAGATGGAGCATTCTTCAAACCAAAAGGCATCACTTTCCATTGATATTGACCATTTGGGACAACAAATGTAGTTTTGTATCTATCTTTAGGGACTATCCCAATTTTCCAAAATCCGCTTTTCAAATCAAATTTACTGAAAACATTACACTTCCCGATATTTGAAAACAACAACTCTTTGGATGGTAAAGGAAACCTGATAGGGAGTAGAGCATCATTCAAAGCTCTATAGTTTATCACCATTCTAGGTTTTCCTCTTTTCTGTTCACTGTGCTTGTTGACATAGAAGGCAGGACAAGCCCAAGGGCTCCTACTAATCTCTATCAACTTTCTTTCTAAGAGTTCTGAAATCTCTTTCTGACAGTATTCACATTCTGTGGGAGACATGTGATTTGCAGAGGCTTTCTGTGGTTTTGGAGTGTAATCTTCCTTATAAGGCAGACTGACGAAATATTTTTCTCTGGTCCAAAAGGCATTCGGATAGTCTGATGTACAATCAGATTCTATCTTATCTTTAATGTATTTTATCATTTCTATACCATGCTTTTCAGCATGACCAATGATCTTTTGAATATGTACCAGACTGTTTGCAGATTTCTCAATTTGTTGGAAAGTTTGCTTTACTGCAATTCTTGTTTCATAACAAGACTTGCTGGGTACTTTGACTGTTTTACCCAAAACTGTAATCTATACAAAGTTACTACCTATAACAAAAGGTAAGCATTTATTTACAAAATCCTGTCCTATAGTATATCTGCACCAGTATCATAACAATAAAGTGTAACCGATACTTTTTCTTCCTATATGAGTATAGGGAAATATGGAGCAATATATTTGATCTTTATTTCAGACTTGTTGACAACTTTGAATGAGATATCTATTGGCTGCCAATAGTAAGATGGGATCGCTCCATGCTTAGCGCATGAATTCATTGCACCTGTATCAAGTTGTGCATCTAAAGTGTATTGCAGATATCCTTGGACTTTTATATTTACAGGTATAACCAATCTATCATCTAAGCCATTCACTTGCTTAGACTCAAATGGTTCAATTTCTGTATCTTCATTGAACATTTCTCTTTCTAGTTCTTCATCTCTTTTCATCTTGAGAAAGTTCAATTCTTCTTTCTGTAGCTTTAAGCTCTTCCATAAATCAACAAATAATGCTTCTTTTTCTTTGACTAATTATTCTAAATGGAATATAATATTGTCTAAAGATTCATCCTCTGACTGAATTTCCTGAATAGGTTCTGAAAATTTAACAATACTTTTTTTCTCTAGACTCTTTTCTTTGTGCTGGGATAAAATCAACATCTGTGGGTGTGTAATTTTGAATATTCACCACGCTTGGCTACTGGATCTTAGCAATTTGGGCAGAGAGTTGAGCAATTTGTGAAGTATAGTGTCTGGAGAGATGAAATTGTCCAGGAGTGAGTATGAACAATTTGGCTTGAAGATCATACCTTTGTTTGAGAAGGGCTGGGAGGTCTGTATAGGGTGAAATCATTTTAATGTCAAGAAAATGAAGGGTTTCATCTATCTGGGATAATTATGAGTCAGTATCAGAATTTTGGTCATAGAGGTTATCTTCAAGAAAGGAGTCACTATCCTCAGTGAGAGACAGATATTCACCATCTGAAAAATTGTCAACTAATTCCCATTCGGAAGGATCATAACCAGATTGAAAAAGATCCATTATCTTATTTTGGAATTTAGTCTTAGACCGCAGAGGACACTGAGAAGCCCAGTGGCTAGGCTTTTTACAAATAAAGTAGGAGGACTGCTTTGCTTTATGATTCTGTGGCCGGCGCTTGAAGTAGGCTTTCTTTCTGGAATGACTGTTTCTTGTGAATCTTTTAGGATATTTCTTAGAAAATCCTTTAGAATTAGTTTTTTCATTTAAAACAGCCACACACCTTGTTACAGGATCCCTTCCTTATATGTTTCTTGTTACAACCAAAGTGATATGTTTCTGCAAACGTATCATAGATAGAAGAGTTGAAACCTAATTGTTTCTTTAAAGATTTATTAGTCTTTTTCCTAAGACATTCTTTTTGTAGAGCCATAACAATATGCTTGTGCAAACCTTCTAGAGACAATTGTGCTATATCAATATCCAATTCTTCAAGTCTATCTCTAACTAGGTTGGGTACTTTGCCAGGCATAGCAGATAAATACTTTCATAAATATGCTACATTTTTTGGGTCAGGGGCTTTGTACAATAAATCTTGCATAGTACAGAGGAATTCTGGGAGTTGAGATATATGGCATAATTGTTGATTCATAAATAAATCAACATAATGACTAGAATCAATCTTTATATTGCCATAGAATTCATGCACTACAACTTTAACAAGCTCTTTAATTGGACTATTATTATTTAGTAATTTAAGCTTGTCTTCTTCTCGAACTCTGTCCCACCAGAGTCCTAAATTTCCAGTAAATCCCCAAGTTAATCTTAAAGCTAAATCGCTCCAAGTTACCTTGTCTTTGAATATCAATTTTTGGGTTCTTGCCCAAGCTTGCCACTTCTGAATTATCATCATCATTTCATTTTTTGATCTGCAATTCAGATTTGTAATGGGTGCAGATTCAATATTCTCTCTTGAGAATGAAGCATATTCAGAAGAGTTGGTAGGATCAAAGGGGAATTTTTTGGATGAACCATATTTTGCATTGCACCACTTTTCCCAAGCAGATTGGAAATCATTTCCACCTGCATCATCATGTGATGAATGGGGTGCATTTTTTGTGGAACTTTCAGCATCATCTATTGCTTTGATAAAAGGAAATAGTGAAGACCTAGCTCGTGATGCTTTTCTAATATCATCTTCTAATTCAGAAGATTGTTTCTTAACTAACTCTATCTTTTCAACATCAATTTCCAGAACTTCAGCAATTCTTGCTAGAGATGGATTGGGAACTTCTTTAGCGAGCTGCTTAAGAGTTAGATGTTTTTGTTCTTCTTTGGAACTTGAAGAACCAAACCATTTGAAAGAGGCATTTCTTTCAATATCTTCAATTTGAAGGGGGGAAGGATTTTTATTTTCTTCCTCAAAAGAATCTTTCAGACTATAGACTGCAGTCTGAATTATTTCTAATTTCTCAAGAATCTTCTCAAGTTGAGACTTCATCTGTTCTTGATTATTTTCTAAAGAATCAATTTCTGAATGCAAACCATTCATATGGGTCTTAGTCTGTATCAAATCTTGCGCTATATCATCAATGTTCTGTGCAAGACAAACTGACTGGTAGTTTGCATAATTTTGTAGTCTCACAATATCTTGAGATGGTTCTGCATCTGCTTTTCTATATTTTATAAAATCTAGATCAACTAATAAATCATTTTTGAATGCAGAAGTGTGATTTCCTGGTCCAAGACTTCTGTGTGGTAGAGTAGCTTTTTTATCCCTGTCACTCCTTGGCAAAGGGGCATTTATCATTTTTAGCATAGGGATGGCTAGATCTTGACATTCAGAATAGTTGGCATGTTGGCCATTGTGTTCTATTTTTGACTAGAATGTCCTAAAATTCTTAGGGGTAGATGGTACATGGGATATGTTATCTTTTACAGAAGGCTTAGAGGTTTTCTCTTATGTAGGGATATTCTTTTTACAATAATAACAATTCTTAGAACCTTTCTGATGTGTCAACAGATGATTATCTAAATCAGATTTATTCAAGATAGGTTTATATACAGGGGCTTTAGAAAATGAGGAGGAGGATAAGGATGATCTATCAGAGAATGAAGATCTTCTTTGAGTTGAATCAGAGCTACTGGCTGAAAGAAAAGACAATTTCCTTTCTAAATCTTGATTTCTTATGCTCTGTGATCTTCCTATTCTTAATACATTTCTTCCAGATGAATTTTGTTCTATCTTTAATTCTCTAGCCATGGGAGGCGATATCTTGGAAGAGATAGGTTCATATTCTGTAGACTATTCTTCAATAGCAGTGAGTTTAGCAAAACCTAGAGTAAGAGGGGAGACATTGTCGGGACCAACCACCACACTTTCGGATGTAGCACGTTGAAGTAATTTAGGATTAAGCATTGGCATAGTTGTAGAGACAAAGCGAAGATATGTAGTGGTATAAAGTTGGGCAATTTCAGAAGATTCAGCCATATTAAAGCCAGAAAACTGTACATAGGCTTGAAGTAGAGAATGGATGTAGGGATCTGCAAGAGAAACTTGATATCTGGGAAGGGTTGATGACCAAATATTTATATATATATATATATATATATATATATATATATATATTCCAATTTCATCCACAAGGAACTATTTTTCAAATTACATTTGTCTAAATGCACCCAAAGAGATCTTTCATAGATACAATTATTATTATTATTATTATTTCTTTGATGTTGATGCTAGGCATTGCACCTATCATTCCTACAATCTCTAGGTCATCACTGCACCAACAAGTGGAATGATTCTTAATGAATGCATCCTTTGATAATGGATTTTTATATAGTCACAAATGATGTCCATTGGGAATTAATGGAATCTTTATTTCACTAATGGTAGGCAGCTTCACTAACCCATTGTCGTAGACAATGTCAATATCATATGTCCCTATCCAATGTGTCCAAAAATTCCCATTAAAATATTTGAATCTGGAGTCGTATATAAGATCCCAATCCCATGGATGGAACTTTTTCATTTTGATGAATTTATCATTTCATTTGGCTCATTGTTTTTGAACCATAGAGGTATGATGTAGGGTCACTTGACATCGTTCATCTAACTCATTGATATAGTTCACTTGATTCCGCTTTTCTTCTAATAGATCCATTCCTAACTATAGTTTCATCCTTAGTGTCTTCACTTTTATCTCAATAGGGAGGATAACCTATGTACCGTATACAAGATCATAAGGGGTAAATCATGTAGCATTCTTCCATGTAGTATGGTAAGCCCACAAATCCTCCAGAAGTCTTTCTACCCAATCCTTAATATTTTATTAGACAATTTTATTTAGTATGGATTCCAAAATCACATTAGAACTTTTGAATTTTCCTTTATCCCATGGGTGGTATGGTAAGGTTATCCCATGATTGATATTGTATTATTCCATGATTTCTTGAATATGGTTGGAAGTGAATTGTTCTCCTCCATATGTGATGATTTCTATTGGCACCCCAAATCATACAAAGATTTCTCCATAGAGGAATTATGACACTGGTTCTTCTATAAATTGGGAGAGTTCTTTGGCCTCCACCCACTTCTCAAATGGTTCCACCATAAGTCAAGTATGAAGTGGCATCTCATCTATCTAAATATACCATCCCATCCATTGAAAGTTGTCACAACTTTTCATGTACTCTCGGGCATCTCGAAATATGATGGGTTAGTAATACCCTGCATCGAATACTTTGTAAGTGATTATTTTTTCTGAAAAGTGTCATTATAGGGACCATCATGATATTCCCATAGGATTTCATGGATCTTGTCTTCTATAACACAACACTAGATTATGAGATCAGGCCCAATGTAGAAGCGATAACCTTTGACCTAGGAATAATGGGAACTTTTCTTGATAATATGTTGCTTCTCTTTTAGTGAGATGTGTGTAGGGTGCTTTCCTACAACCAAGTAATTATCAATATCTGTGTACCATGGGGAGTTAGTAGATAATGAAAAAATATGCTCGTCAAGAAAAACATCCTCAACAAGAGTTGCATTGCCATTGTTGGTGAGCTTCGATAGGAATTCAATGATGAAATTATCCCTTCCAGACTTATCAATAATGGTTATGACAAATTCATATGGTAGTAAAAATCACATGGTCACTCTACCATTGATGACTAATGTTTTGATTAAGTAACGAATGGAAGAGTGATCGGTGTGAAAAAATACTGGATAGCCTGTGATATAGTGACATAAATTATTTATAGCATAAATAACAACAAGGAATTATTTGTTTGTTACCCTGTAGTTTAGTTCCGCAGGAGTCAAGTTCTTACTAATAAAGTATATAGCATAGGGATTTTGTTCCTTGCACTACCCAAGTACTACTCCAATGGAAGTGTCCTATGAATCCATAGATATATGGAAGGTCAAGGACCAATTTGACCCTCTTAAAATGGGTGTTGTAGATAATATTTATTTTAATGTTTCATAAGCACATTGACACTTGTTAATATAGATAAACTTTGCATTCTTATTAAGTAGTATAAGTAAACGACATGCAATTTTCATAATTTTTTCAACAAATTGATGGTAATAATCACCATGCCCTAAAAAGCTACATATTATTTTTGTGTTTTTGGAGATTGAAGATTGATTATTACTTCAATTTTTGCTTGCTCCACCTTGATACCCATGGGAGAAATATGGTGACTGTTGGAAGAGGGGAAGACCTAGGGTTCAATTCTTAACAACGAACCAACAAAACCATGACTACTAGCCCTTTCGACAACACCTGCGAAGCAGGCGAGGTCTCACCTGTGGTAGAGGAAGGAGGGTTACAGGATGCAGGTGTCTATAACCAATCTGGGACAAAGATCTGTGATAACACTTCACAGAGTACTCTATTAACACTTAGAAGGTGATATGCATTAGTTTAATAGCCTTATTTACATCTCAGAACATACCCAAAGATAGATCGTCGTAGTAACACTAAATGATTATATATCTTGAGCACTTAGAACTAAGTTAGGTCTAACATTCATTTTCCCTTAACAGAAGTAAAGAACTTAAGAAATAGCATATCTATACATAATAATCAAAGCACTGAGAAGATTCATAACATAAACAACACAACAGAAAGAAAACCAAAGACACAAGATATATGTGGTTCACCCTAGTGTGGGGCTACGTCCACCAACCACTTCACCTTATTTATTATGTGCTCTAATCTTACATTCATTCGCTCCTGTGCACTAAGCCACAAAGTCAAGCTTCGCACAAAACAAGAGATATGTGCACTGAGCAACAAATCCTCCTTCCAAAACTAGGTCAAGGCACAGATCCAACCCTATATCGAGCACAAATCTTTAATACTCATACATTCCTTTGCACAAAGCCATTTAACTACTTGCACTTAGCTCAAAAGACCACTACTTCTATCTTACATTATATTTTTATTTATACTTTTACAAATCCTTACAGTAGGGCCAAACATGGGAAAAAACCCATGGCCGACATCCCATAACCCATTACAAAAAACCTAAATTATCCCTTAATGGGTCCACATAGCCCAAAAAATAAGTGAGATCCACGATCTCATCTTCGCTTGGGCGCTCCTTCCTCGACCAATGTGTCAGAGTCAAAAAGTGGGCCAAATCTAACCAAGGTTTCCTCAAAACTTGTTCAAGGGTCAACAGGCTCCCAACACTCACATGTGACTCATCCCGAGTCACTTAGGTGCAAAAAACGTTGCTTCAAAGGCCTCGATCTTAACTCGAGTTGCCTCGAATTGCTGCTTCACCTGAGCCTCCTGCTCAGCAAGATCCTGGATCGTCTTCTCTGTAACAAGCCCTTCCAGGCGTTGTTTTACTGATGCAACCACTTGGTCCAATTGTGAGCCCCGTCCATCAATTTCTTCGAACACCTTGCATGCTTCATCCTGCACAGGTTGTAGCTTCTGCGTCATTTCCATTACCTTTCCCTGGAGGGAAGTGATCTGCTATTGCACTGTGCACTGCTCCTGGGATCTTTTCATTCTTTCAAGCACAGTGAGCAACTTCATCTGCACTTGCACTGAAAATGCCTATTGTTGCACCTCCTGTAACTGTGCTTCTAGATTTCTCATCTTTGGATCCTCGATGAGGTCTTCATATGTCTGTGCGCTTCTATCCCTTAGTTGTTTGCATTCTGAGGCGAGGTTTTTTATCCTTAATAGTGTGTTCTTAGCGGTCTCCTTCCTCTTGTTGCACACCTCCTGCAGAGTGCTTGGTACTGCTTGGGCCTCCAAGTCTATTATCTTGACTTGAAGCTGCTAGATGATCTCAATGAGCTTCACTATTTGAAATTCAACCAGATCCTAGTCTTTCTGTACCAAGCCTCGTACAGAGCGACATGATTTATTCAACACTTCTTTGACCATGGCCTATTCTATGAGAAACTGCTCCTTTTCTCTTTGTAGCTGGGATTTTTCCTCCTGGAGCATCGCCTAAAAATCTCCTCTCTCACTTTCATAGGTGGCTACACTGTACCACGCTACTTGTAATTGTTCTAAGGCTTCATATTTCTATTTTTTCAAGGATTCAATATCCTTCTCCTTCTCTTCTTGAATTCTATGAAGTTGAGCTTCTGTCACATCTGCAAGTCTTCTCAATTGGGCCGGTTCATCCCCCAATTCTCTATTCTGTGACGAGAAAGGCACAGTAGGTACTGCGCAGACCAAACGAATAGCTTATTGTAATTCCTTCAATTCCTTCTCGATCCTTCCATATATATCCTCCTTCTTCTCTCCATATCTCTTCAATATGTCCTCGAAAGCATCCTCCATATCTCCACAGACCAGACTGATATTATCCTCTACGAGTGTGGCCTCCAACTGGAGCTTATTAACACACGTCTTCTTCCTTGCTGAAGGTTTATTTGGAGAAACCTACCTCTTCTACGGTGTGATTTTTCTAGTAGGGGGGTCTTCAGGTAGTGTAGATTTGCCTCCTCCTTGTTGTTCTCATTTATCCCCTCCTACTTGTCCTTCTTCTTTGTCTTCTCCTCCTTGCGAGCCAGACTTGTTATCTTAAGAAGCATTGTCCTCTTCATCAGTCTCTATATCCTAGACTTCTTCCTTCTGTTTATTCTTCTTCGTCTCACTGGACTGTTTGACATACTCAACCCAGGTGACTATGAGGCTTCCTATGGTGTTAGTGTCATATATTTCTGCATCAACGACAGGTACAAGAAATTCCTCTGGCCATTCCTTTGTGATCTGCTCCATGTCTTCATATGTTAGCTTGTAGTATGACTGTAAATATTCTTGGTTCTCTTCTCTGCACGTAGTGATGTAAATGAAATGCGCTTCTACAAGAAACTTCACTATTGGTCAGTACTGGTGTAAGGTGCGTGATGTCATGTGCATAAATGATTCAATGGAAACCTTTAATTGTTGGTAGTATTCATGAAACACGACATTGGACTGCCACTGCTTCGTCATGTCATTGGTGTACCACAAGGTTGAAAACTGAGTGGCCAATGGCTCTGAGAGTTTGACCTTTGGGAAGGTGGCTCCTTCAGGGATTTTCCAAGTGACAAATGCGATCAAAATGATCACCCAGCTGTAGTGGAATTCATATCCCAAATCATGGGCTTCGTGGCACTATTTCTCTAGTTCATTGACGAGGTAGCTCGCCCAGTTCATATACATTCCCTCCACACATTTTCCTGAGAAGTCCACCACAAACTCGGTGACTTGTGTGGGGCGATTATTCCTTACGAGCTTGCCAGCTATGAGTTGGAAAGCAAGGCGCACTGTGCCATCCTATATAGAGGATACCTTGTAACTTCGCTTTCCTTTTTCAACTTCTCTGTAAGCTTCCTTGATGCACTATGTTAGGGAATGGTTTGAGGCCTTCTCTGGATAAACCTATTGAGGGTCAGGTTCCTTCATACTTAAGCCTGTGATTCGGTGGATCAATGCCAGATCCACAGTAATCCTTCAGTTGAGCCACAAGTATCTACCATGATAGCATGACAGGAGGATTTTAATGCAAGAATTAACCTATTGGTGGTGTCCAAAATGGGGAATCTTCATCACATTCAACACAATGGACTGCCCCAACCCCTTAATCCATGACTATGAGACGAGGTGAGGATTCTTCCCATTTTACTTTTTCAAGTAGCGGTGGGGTGCCAACATAGCGTAGTTCTTTTGGTCTCCCAAGTTGAATTTGATGTTCTTTAATAGTGGGATCTGTCCTAACTGACTCCCAACTACGCATATTCCTTTCGAAATATACGCGGTGAACACGGTGTATTCATAATCTCGGGGGATGTTGTCATGGTTAATGGCGCCAGCCAAAAGTGAAATGTACTCGGGTAGGATCGACGGGATATGCCTCGCATTATCTAGATCGCTATGGTGCTTACTTCACTACTTAGTGTTATAACCCTAATTTACACCATACATGCTTACCTGGCATCAGGCCATCTCAGATCCCTTCTTTGCCAAAGCACTGCTAAACAACTCTTTAAGAAAACCTCTTTTATAAGGTCCCACACACCCTACGCCATTACTGCATGCATGTACATGCTAGCTGACCTCAAATAGCTCACGTGGACTGACGAAAGCATGGAAAAAGGAAAGTTGTCGATGAAACACACAACTTTGGGTGAGTTAACTGAAACTCCTGGACATGCATGGTTGAGGGTTCGTCCAAATACCTAGCTTCTTCTAGCCTATAAAAGAAGGGTTAGGGGTCCCATTTGGAAGAGGAGAAAAAGAGTAAAGAAACTCTGGCCAATTGCATATTCCCATTTTCCCAACCCTTTAGCCATCCTTGTGAAATAAGAGATACAAAGCAAAGAAGTTGGAGGACATTTGAAGAGGAGCCCAGGATCAGAATTCGTGGAGCAGTGGCCGGTCTCGACATTGTAAGTTGATTCATTAAAGTTAATAATAAAGAAATGTTTTTCCCGTCCCACCATATGAGTTCTTCATAGTTCAGTAAATATATGTTTGAATCTCTAACCCCTTAGTCTGTAGGTAAAATGCATGTGTAGTTTGTTTCTTGTTTTGTATGTAGGTCAGGCTTGGGAGGAGAGCTGCCAACAAGCAATCAAGCATGAAGAAGGATCGACATTGACCATCCAGAACAAGGTATGTTGGTCTAACCATGTATTTGCTGAAAATAAATGGGGATTAAGTCTGGGACGAAAGTAGAAAGTAGTTTTCTTTTGGTCATATCTGCATGCATACTATAACCCTATTTTCTAGTCCATAGGGGGATTTCCCACCACAATAGAATTGCTGACCATACTGGGGAAGTCTCTAGGGTTCCTAAGAGTATTTTTGGGTAGTTTTAAAAGACTGGTTTTCTTTCCTGTTTTTTTAAGTTTCTGCAAAGTCTGAGCTAGCAGAGAGTCTGGTTTTTTATACCAGCTATCTTTGTTATTTGCTGGACTGTGTTTTTTTGAGACCCACAGAGGTACACGCAGCCTATATAAGGTATGCACGTGTGTACCTGTGCCCTACTCTCTTACAACCCGTGTGTAAATGCGAGTTCAAGAAGTAGCAGTAGCGTTTAGATTCTAAAAAATTTTTGAGGCAGTCATCCTCTTCCCTGTCAGAATCAAACATTCTCAGGGGTTTTCTAGAATTCTTTCTAAGTCTTGGTTGTTTGCAGTCTTGTCTCAAATTGGTTTGTTTTACGAATTTTTTCCTTACATTGTTTTCTTTTTCTATTAAAGAGAGTGTCCAAGCCTTCAACAGATCCTGGTTCTCAATATCAGTGGTCTCTTCCTGGTTTGGATTGTTTGTTGTTATTTTTTTCAGAGTTTTAGAGATACACGCGGCCTGTAGAAGGTCAGACCATGTGTACACGCCCTCTGGCTCTATACAGATCGCATTCACATGCTTGTTGTTGGATTATCAGTAGCGTGCTTGTGCAAGATATTTTTGTTGAGGGTAAGGTAGTCATCCTTTCCCTTGACAAGAGTTATACCTCTTAGGTTTTTGAATCTCTGTCCTAGTAGTCAGTATCTTAGGGTTGATCTTAGCCTTAGCTTGCTTTTTTTCATTTAAAAGTTGTCATTAATTTATTTTTTTCTTTAGGGTTTTTAGACAAGTGTGAGAGCCATTTTTTAAGTTGCTAGGGTGTGATTTTTTGAAGTGATTCTTTATGATCTGCGATTAGGCTAGAATTGTTTTTCTTGGTTTTTTACTGGTTGGTATTTTTCCTTTTTTCTTTATCAACATTTAAATAAATAAATAAATCTCTTTCATTTTCTTGTTGGGTTGAAAAGTGTGATTTTGCATTAGTAGCAAGGGAAAAATCTTTGTTTTCTTAAGTTATTGATAGTTTACTTAGATTGTAAGTAGCTCGTAGTTGAGTGAAATCCTTATTTAAGTTTGCTGATTCAAAAGATATTAGAAAAATATTATTTTTTTTTTTTGAAAAGTTGTTGAAAATTTGCGTTAAGTGAAATTTTTGTTTCCAACTTTCTGTTCATTTTTTATTTTTGTCTTTCAAAAAATCATTAGTTTAGCTTTCATACCCCTTGACAGTTTATCTTTCATTTTAGACTTTTATGTTTGTAGGGTTAACCAACTAGTTCAGGATTAGAGCCTTGGATTAGGTTGGAGAGGAAACTCTTCAAGGCCATTAAAATCAAACATTGGAGTCTGAGTTAGGGAGTGTCTAAGTCCAGTATCATGAAATTTATTTGGGACCCCCCTCTAACACAGGGGATAAACATGAGGTCACATGCAGAAAGGTAGCAGATATAACCCCTCCAAAGATGGACCAATCGTAGTGGAGAACACATATAGAGGGCTTGTTTTGGGATACCATCAATTGCATTTGCCACAGGGCTTCATGGGCCTTGAATCCATTCGAGATCCTCAGTTGTCTTCCATACCACTTTATTTTGATACCCTTGACAGGTTTCGAGCTTGATACCTTTCTCATTATGGCCTACCCGACTTTCGACTGTACCCGCCTGGTGATTGTTCGCGTGCTGGCAACCTAGTTGCCTATCCTTTTTAGGGACATACACAGGGGACTGCGAGGGTATACCATGGTACCTAGGATAGACATCGATCCATGCTTTGTAGAGTATACCCAGAGGGTGCTTCCATTTTTGAGTTTCACTTGCACCGGTAAGTTGCTCTAGTGTTGGTTGTTGTAACTGTTCTTCCAATTAATTTAGTGTTTGCCTGTCTTATCTTCTAGGGACTTTTTTAGTGTGTGTTTTTTTTGAACGGTTAGACTACCCTAGTGTGTCTTTGATCTTCTCACACAGTGGAGGATCACAAGCTCCGCCGGTCACGAAGGCTTCTTGGCCTGCCGCCGGTTACACTGGAGCCACCCCCTCCACCACTAAGGTGAAAGCTAGACCAACAAGGGTCTTTTGAAGCGACTGGGTCACAAGAAATTGTGCATGACCAACATCTAGAGGAATTGACCATTTTAGACCTTGGAGTGCAAGCTTTTGTTCTAGTTGAAACCTCCACCACTGATCTTTCGGCACCCACCATCATAACGATTCATCCTTACAAGTTCCAGACAGTGTCACACACAGTAATGGAAAAAAATGTTGTTACTCCTTCTGGGAATTCTTCAATTCCCACTACGGTTGTCACCACAGGAGATTTTCCACCTCCTAACCCACCGTCATTGGTCTGAGCCACCATGGTCTCGAACACCACTACATCGCACAGTGGTCCGATCCCATATTTGGTGGTGGCCACAACCCCTTTCACACCACGTGCGACAGGCCCTGCGTTCTCATACGGGATGCCTAGTTCAGGTACAAATTCTTGTACTTTCCTACTCTACTTTACAGACTTCAGGTCTGGGGGCAGGGAGCTCTAATGCTCCTTTGCAAGGAAACATGGGGGGCACTCCTGTTCCTTTTAATGCTTTCCCTTAAGGGGGAGGTCATATACTTCCTTCGTCCCCTTCACTTGGTGGCTTGCATCAGTAAACCATCGGGAAACCTGTACACCATAGTTTACTTGGAGCAGGGAATCAAGGACTACCTTCGCATAGTATGCTGGTAGGTTCGAAACCATTTTCTTTGTTCGGTGCATTTGGTAACAATGCCTTCTCGTCACCTACTTTTCCAACTGGGGCAACCCCAGTTTCGGACAACCTATTCCTATGCAGGGTACTATTCCTGCACAAGGGGCACACTCAGGAACTTATTCCACAGCAAGGCCTTGGAATTCTTGGCAGGGATCAATTCCCTCGTCAGGAATGCCAATATGGGGTAATTCTTTTCATAATCAATGGAACCTGGGACAAAGCACTATGCCTATCCCCACGAGACCAACATGGAGCAATCCTTCCCAAAGTCCTTTGAATGTAATGCATACCCAACCATCTATGTCCTATTTCGAAAATCCACTGATGATGTCTCCTCACACGCAAAATCCATATGCTGGCCATGGCCATGGTTTCTACCAGAATCCGAGCCAGCAGCTGAACGTTTCCTGACAACCTGGTGCCAGTCAAACTCTAGGCCCCTTTTTCCCAAGTTATCACCAACAACCAAAACTACCTTTCTTGGCAACCTTGCATTTTCCAGACTTGACAAGGTTGTTGAATGATCCTATCTGTCACGATCCGCGTTGGCCTCTTATGCAGATGAAGTTTCCTTTGGACATCCCAAAGTTCAAAGCCAAGCCTAATGAAGTCCAGGAGATCATGTGACTACCTTCCATCTTTGGTGCTCATCTAACTCGTTGAAATACGACTCTGTACAGTTGCGATTGTTTCAACGTACTCTCATTGGGAGTGACGTGAAATGGTACATTGAGCTCGACCTCTCAAGATACTCTTCCTTCGGTGAACTAGCGATGGATTTCCTAAACCATTTCCAGTTGCCTATGAGATACAACGCTGGCACCGAATTGCTGGCCAATTTCTCACAAAGTAAAGCGGACCATATCTCTGATCACATTCAAGAATGAAGGCATAGAAAGAGTTTAATTAAGGTACCAGTCCCACCAGCATTCCTTCTCGAGTGGTTTCCTAAGTCTTTGGTCGCACAGTTGTCCAAAGACGTCGTGACGTCGAGAGTATTTTCCGAAGAAGACGCCAGCATGAGAGCTCAACAACTTGAGCTAATCTATTCTCAGTCCTGTTTATTATACGAGATCTTTCCATATGCACCACGCTCAATACTTGATAAAACCAGACAGAGAGCTAGACCACATGTCGATGGTATTGTTGGTTCAGCACAAACAAATCCCACTGAGAAACTAATGAATCAGTTGCAACAATTGTCTTGTTATAACCCTAAAATGCACCATACAGGTTTACCTGGCATCAGGCCAACTCATGCCTCTTCCTAGCCAAAGCCATGCTGAGTAATTCCTCAAAAAACCACTCAAAACAAGAAACCCGCGCCCTAACTTCTCACTGGGCGCGG